>JABFDZ020000118.1:4157070-4169651 GCA_019775955.2 Pollimyrus isidori
AGGCCGCCATCGCTGTCACCCCACCCCCCCCCATTGCCGCCACACTCCCCCCAAAAAACCCAATCACCTTATTTTGTTCGGGGGGCGGGGGCCCCTATCATTCAAACAAAACTTCAGAATGTAGAGTAGCTGTTGTATCCACGTATTTGGCCTAGTCAAAATACTAACGTTACAATGTGTCTAACTAAAGCCATAAGCAAATGAAAGAGCATTTGAGGCTAATCAAAATTCCAGCTAACCTCTATTTAGTTTAGTAGTTTAGTTTTACTCATGTAGGTAGCTCTCTGTAACTATGTATTTTATCATCATTTTTAAAGACCTAACAGCCCAGGACGGCTATCCAGATATTTGCTCCCAGCCAAAATCCCCTGGAATAAAACAATCTCCTAATATTCTAAGTATGTTCAGTCTGCATAGTATATTGCTTCTGGAAGGTGGTTCAAAGGGTTTTTAAAATGACTGAAAAAAGCAGTTTGAACCCTTAGAAAAACTACCACTCTGTCTCTTTGGGGGATTTCTGTGCTCAGACATGGCGACCTGGTCCTCAGAGAACCTTTGATCCAAGCTACCCAGCCCATCTTATCTGGCCGCTTTAGAGATTCCTATCCCCTCCAGCATCCAACAGAAAGAGAAAGTCATTAACCCCAGACCCCCAGGGGATCAGTTCTGCTGTTCAAGAGACAAGGTGGGGGGAGCCCTTTACCCACCACTCACACAAGAACACAGTGTATGAACCAGGATTGATGAGGCCATGTGGTCTTCAAGCTTTCATATGCCGAAGCAGGCTTGACAAAATAATAATACATCTCCCTGACCTTAACTTGTCAGCTGCTTAAACATGTTTATTAAACCAAACATGTGACAGAAAACACAAGGTTGTCCTTTTCCAGCCATCTCTTGGCCCGTGACTGTCTATTTCCTTGTGCCAAAAATCCCCCACTTGTTTGACATAAACACACCCCTTCTCCAAAAGTAACTTTAAAACTAATCTGTAACCTAAAGAATCCTGAGAGCCTTTTAAAAAGATGGTAAAAACTAGTACTGCATCAAAATGAATTTTTTGCTGAAACCAAAATTTATTTTTTTAAACCAAATACTAAAACAGAAATAAACTTTGGGTATTTACTTGATCATTTATGTTCCAATTTGTTCAAATTAATGTATTTCATTAATTTTGCTTTTGAGCTTATCCATTAAAATAAATTATTAATGCAGCAAAATGTAGAGAAGTGGGTTTTATTTTTCCTCTGAACACCACAAGCCATTATTATAGACTCTTTTCAATTGCAAAATAAAAATAAAAAATAAACTATGTCAGCCTCCGTTAGCCACCAAGCAATAAGTAAAACAGTGTATGCAACCCTTACGTCTTTGCTAATGTGCTAATAGTGTTAAGAACGGCAGCAAATCTAACACCCTAAACCAAAAAAGTCAATGTTCCTAAGAGAGTGGCTGCTCTGTCATAAAACGGTAAAGCTGGAAAGTTTTTATGAATTGCAGACTGTGTTTCAAATGCTCGATAAATACTGTAGATGGTCTTTGAGCCAAAGCTGTAACAAATGATTGCTAGATAGACAGACAGACAAATACTTTTTTCATCCCAAAGAAAATAAATAAATCCCGAAGGACAATATATTGTCTGCAAAGTGATAATATGGTTGTACATTATTCAGATCGTTACTCTCTACTTTAACCACAAAACATGCTACTCAATTAGAAGCCATTATTTTGGTATGACAACACAATAGAGCAATACACTATTGGACATCAAACTGTGATGAGAAACAATTAAAAGAAATTTGCTTGTTTAATCTATGTATAAATTACTAAAGGTAATGCTGTTGGATTAGGTAACAAAGATCACAAACAACGCTAATTATGAAAAAGCTGTACAAAGTATTCAACAGCAATTTAATGAACATGCTAATTAATTTGACATGTAGTTCTCAACAGGATAAGCAGTTAGCTAGACGTAAGGGTGAAAGGAATAAATTTGCCTAAATTTTGTAATCAGTACTTCTACAGGTTAATATCTGTTATTTGATAACTATGTACTGTTTCCCAGATAAGTAGTGTCAGTCTGTTTTCATTTACCTCAGAAAAAAAGATAGTGTGATAGACGTATAATCTCAGGGAAGAGACATTGGTTTAAAATAAGGCATTTGTGTCACAGAGGTTCCATCTACAGTTGATACGCAGAGGCTGAATGAGCCTTCAGACTGAAAGTGGGACACAATGTACCATAAATAGCTTCCAGCTGTCTCATCACTACAGCTGATAAGGACACCCTCTCCAAAAAAGAAAAAAAAAACACATGGGAAAAGAAACCTCAGACTTTTCACCAGACAGTGGTCACATCCACCTGCATGTTTTACCATATGGAGGACATTGCATGTGGGGGTGGGGGGGGTAAAAGAGAAACAATTTTTAAATGACAAATCGCTGATTTTAAAGAGTACAATACATTTAGCAGACAGTCTTATAATGTTCTAATGAAATGAGCTTAGTCATTTTCCAATGAAAAGAAAAAAAAACAGATGGTGTAGGTAAACAGAGCAGGCATTTTGTTAGGTTGGGGGTAAACGGCGCATCACTCACCTCGCTCTTTAATACCCCATTCAGACACAAACACATTTGTAATTATATCTTTGTGGGGACTCTACATTCATTTCTATGGGGGAAAACCATTATCCCAACATGACAACCTTAGCCCCTACCCAGCCCTAACCTTAACCATAAACAACCAAGGCTTTTGGTTTTTGATTGCATTCCCGATCTTTGTGGGGACCTCAATAATGGTTCCCACAATGTCAAAATAACAGGCTTTTATCACATTGTGGGGGCAATATAAACATAATCCACACACGCACACACACACGCTTATTTTTCAACAGCAATATAGTAACATTAGTGGTAACTTTCCAGTGTCCATGCAAAACCATAACAGGATTATCGTAACTAAGTTTGATACATGCAGTTAGGCTGTATGTACTGTAGTGCAATTAGGCTCTTGTTACATTGTTCAGTGAAGCACTGGAGACATGCAAAAAGATAAGGACTTAATTTAGCAACCACTAAACATAGTTATAACTGTCACTGAAAAACAACTAGCCTATATAATATATAATTATATAATAATAATATAATGTATAATTTTTACTTCCATAGACAGAGAGGGAACATGCTATCAATAAATAACAATAAGGAAAAAAAAAACATATGTACAATGTGATGTCTGCATTTTTTCTGTAGTACCCCCCCACACACACACAACCCTATGCCAAACCTCTTCATCCACAGGAAACACAGAAGTACTTTAAAAGTAAAAAATAATATTTAATGTATCTGCATACATATGGATCACCGTTTCCTGACCATATCTGTGCATTTGAAGAAAATGCTCCAAGCACTTCACTGGGGACGGTTATCTTATTTCATACCTATCAGTCCAATGTGTGATTAGCTATCAATAAAACAGTGGCCTGAGGCCTAACCATGGTGAGAGGACTCCCCAGTGGAAACTCCTGCTGATCCTAGTTGCCTACACTGACCCTCAGGTCAAAATCTGATCTCTCTCAAATGCAAGATACAGTCACCTGTATCTTATGATTCCTATTCCAATATAAGAAGATAAACTAGAACTCAATCAACTAATTACCTAATGAATGAATTATTCTATCAATTAATTGACATGTTATGCAGCATGCCCATAAAAACAGCACAGTATTACTGAGACATTTGTATTATACATCAAACACAAATCTCCAACTGACTTTATGAGACAAAGCATTGCAGACCTATGGGCTAATAATAACAGCAGTTTGGCATAAGGAGGCCTAAGTTACTTCCATAATTAACTACTAAGATCAAATGAATCAAGGCACACCCATACCCCCTAGAACGCTATGAAGAAAGGAGAAAAAAATCACTGTGTGAAAGTTTAAGGGACATGTCTGACAGAAACTTAAACGAGGACCAAACTTCATAATCAGGGTTAGGGTCTACAGGTCTTCGCACCAAGCTTGAAGCTGTTATCTTATCTGTGACAGGTTGTTTGCCTTTGGTAACAGCTTTGTCCTCTCATGTGTCGGGAAGAGTTTTTACCTTTAAAGCCGACCTCTGGATTGAGGATGGGGGAGAGAGACATGGGTTGGATACATGTTGGTGGTCTCAAGTTCCATCAAACCCCAAACTCAATGCAGAGAAAGAAACACTGGCTCTGTGCTAAATCTATGCCATGCTAAACACACTAAACTGATAATTTGTTGTCAGATCTGAAGAATATTTATTAAAAGTTATCCTGCAAATTAACATTTTGGTCCTGCTTACTGACTGGACCCCTCCATTTTCTAACTATATTTCTAAATGTACTACATAATGAAACGTGTACACATGTCCCCACACTAAAATGAAATTCATATGTGATCTGTGAGCACATCACCCAAGTTTCCTGTAAGCCTCTACACTCTTTTTTTTTCTTCTTTTGAGGACGTTCAAGTGCAGAGTCAGTGAGCAGGGTCTCGGTCAACTTTGTTCCAGAGGAATCACCATTCTCAATGACATCTCATATACTGCATATGCTCTCAATATTACACTTGACAGGGGCACAGTTCTAATCATGCACAGATAAACTAAGGAGTTGTGTTTAAAACACAGAAAGCACCATTTTGTTCTTAACTCTCTTTTCCTAACTAACCCAACAATGCAAATATGTAATTTCAGATACATCCAGATTTTCAGTTCAGTTTATTTTTAAATAGCGCCTTTCACAACAGTTGCTCCAAGGCACTTAACATTAGTGTGCTCCGGTACAACTTCAAGACTGAATAATTTTTCAAAAACGTTTTGTATTTGTTCAAGCACGTCATTTTGATTTTTTAAAAATTTAAAACATTTTATTGTCTGGTAGGCTCAGTGCATGCTGGGAATGATAGCAGAAGGCTGTTATCTTTGGAGCTGAATTAAATAGCCTTTATTCAAATAATGTACATTTAAAAAGTAAAGTATATATAACCCACATTTATTATAGGTTCATTGCTGGATATTCTTAGTAACATTTGGCTTTAATTTGCTGCCTATATGTAAACTGTTTATCTTATATGACATTAAATAAATACTTTCCCCCCTCAGAAGAGAAAAGATACTGAAGTTGGGGCTGAGAATGAAAAGGTTCCATAATTATATTCCTGAAGTTTTCAGTAATATACCACAAAAAATATGTTGTGGCTGCAAAAAGAACTTCATTTAAGGAGCAGATCAGTAGAATACAACAAACTTTACAGCAATTTGGTCAGGTAAACAGAGGACCATCATTTCTTAGTTGACTGAAACTCACTATGCTTCAACCCATCTGTGCATGAGTCAGCATCTGCTCATGCTGGCTGGCCAAACAGAAATGATGGCTGCCCCCCCCCCCCAACTATTAGTGAAAACATCTGTTCTCTGTAAAATACACATCTCTCATGTACGAAGATTGATTTCTGCCTCATGCTCAAAGTATATACAAGTGATGCTTAATATTATCTGACTCTAGGGACATCACTAGAGTGGGACATCACACACCTCATTTATTGAAATGAAGAAGCGCCACACCCCTCCCCTGCAAGCATTTCCAAAACACATCCCGCTAAGATGCCACACCTCTTGATACCAATTTGCACTGTGAGGCTACACATCTAGACAGGGAAAAGCACTCACGTACATGATAAACTGTATGCATATTAAGATATTTTATATGTGGGACTTGTCTTCTTTATGGGAAAATTAATTACATATTTAAAAAGTTATTTTTAAAGTGGATTATTTCCCCTACTTTCTGTTCAGTTGCTCTTAAATACTTTACTTTGCCCAGTGTACTTGAGTTTACATAATTTCTTTTACTGCTTTTTATTTGCAAGATATCACTTAATAACCAGCAATACATCGCCTTGGCAGAGGTTGGCATGGAACTGAGAATTTTCTAATAATAGAGAATATTTACACATATGTACTGCATATCATGATCATCTTAGATAAAAAGATTACCTAAATAGTCAGATTAAACTGTTAGGCTATCATTGCCCTATGTTTCTCATAATGAATGGTAAAAAGTTCACTTGTTAAAATAAATCACACTTGTTTGACATATTTGAAGGACAGGCCTGATAATTATGCACCACCTTCAGTAACCTGACCCTCTTTAAATTCTTATAAGTTGGGATGTCTGTTGGCTAGATGTTTTGCCAAATGTAACGTGCTGGCTCACTTGGGGGCGATCCTAGAGGCAACAGGAAAGGATAGGAAACAACCCAGAATGGGGAGCAAACCTATGGCAGGCAGGGTACACTCACACTCCGGTTATTCACACACACACACCTATGGAGAATTTGGTAATTTCAATTTGTGAACTGGGGGACGGACCAGAGTACCCAGAGGAAATCCCAAGACCACACGGAGAAGACATGCAAACTCCATACACATGGAACCTTGGCAGACTTGAAGGCAGAGGTGTGAGGCAACAGTGCTAAACACTGCACCACCATGCCGCCCCTAAAATGTTCCCGTATGCTGTAAGTGAATTTTAGAGATACAACATTTTCATGAATTAAAATGGTTTAAACCAAAGATTTGTTAGTGCTTGGACTCATTAGCTTACTATGTGATGAGCTGTCAGGTTTGTGTTTTTAAGAAATATGACTAGAGTAGTTAAGGTACAATGACGAGAAACTTAGACGGTAGTTCAATAACAAATGTTACATTTTCCTCACACGATTTATTGATGATGTTTTAGTTTACTCCTTAGTACTATCTTACCTATTATTGGAACACAAGTAATTCAGATCTATTTTATGCAAACAGGAAGTGCGACTGAAAGAATTGGTGAACGAATCAGAAAGAAACTTTTAGATTGATTAAATCAAACAAACGGTGTCCCAAAAAAAGGATAATTTTGCATTTCCCTACTCTGTCTGTTTTAACTGCAGGGTGAAATAAAAATAATGGTTGAAGTCAACTGACACGCTGCCGCACAGTGAAAACTTCTCCGAGGACTTGAACCCGCTTTCCGGAATATTTCAGCACAGAACTGGATATCCCTACATACATCGATCCAGCGAGAATACCAGGGACGTACAGTGGTATCTAGGTTCTCGAACTCATTATAACTCTAATTTCTTAAAAGTTAAACCAACCAGTTCGAAAAAAATTACATAGAACTCGATATGAATCTCCGTCAACCGTGAACACCGACCTAAGATAACTTGTACACGCGGGGAAATGAGTCACGAAGCACATCTCTCAGCGGGGTAACGCTTCAGTCTCAGCCTGCATTCACTGTGATAGCATCGTGCAAGTTTACACTAGCTGAATACATATATTTATGATAATGATAGACAGTAACAGTAATTATAATAAAAACATTTTAAAATAAAGACATTTTAAAATAAATTAACAGAGACAAAGGCGTTGACGTCAGGGAATCGGGGAATATTACTGTAGGTTTAATTACAGGTAAGGCAGGCAAAACGCAGACGGACGATACAATGACCGGACTGGGGAAACAAACTGAAACGCGGACTACATACGGAAGACTAACGACAACAACCAGAAACAGCTGATCACGCTGGGCTTCCACCTGGGTATTCCGAGGGGGCGTGGCAAACGGAAGGAGCGGATGATCGGGGCAAGACGCAATGTTTTTTTAACTTTATACATTGTTTGGATACATTTATCCTCTTACTTTACAAATTACTGCGCTTAGATGTCTTTAGTACAGTATATGCTGCTCTAGTTTTATCCGGTTCATTTTGTGTTTAAATGTTAAAATCATATTTAGGTGTAATTTTTTGGGGCCAGGAACCAATTAATTGGTTTTCTATTATTTCTTATGGAGAAATTCGATCAGAACTCGACCTTTATGATTCGATCCGGAGTTCTGAACGGATTATGTTGGAGTTCTCAGGTACCACTGTATACCCGAAAGGGTTAAGACTTAAACTCAAACTCAAAGACGCACTGTAAAGTTAGCTTTATATACATTTTTCTGGCCCTAATATCATTCAACAAAAGCAAGCAACATCCCTTGTTTTTCCAGATCTCTTTACAGATTAGTTTTAATTAAGATTTCAACAGACCATGTAGGTTGTTTACAGTTACTGACAATTACAAATAAATACGTATAAAACACAAATGAAAATTACTTGGTGTGCATTGTCTGCCATAGTTTAATGTTTAAAGCACATGTAACTCGATATGTCCGTATCCTTTGGGTTTATACTTATTAGTCCACTAATTCTAATTCTTCGTTTGGCAAGTATAGCTGCTACAACTTCACACGCACCTGGATCACACACAGCCATGAGTGAATTAGCTCCCTCTACAGTCGGAATCATGCAGCCGGTTCAGAACCTCTCACTCGAGCGGGCTAGTGCACTCGGATCGCACGGTCGTGCGTTCGTTTATTCCAACGAGTTCCGAGGTGGGAGACCCGACAAATTTCGCGATCAAGCTGCACATCTCGGAACAAACATGGGTGCCTCCATGAACACGCTGTTTTGTTGTTGTCTGAGCACAAAATTTTATGGAAATTAGACATTTATCACTTAACACGAAAGACCATGTGCGATTACATTTATGACTAAAAATACATTCAATAAAATAAACATTTTGAAGTATTTATGAAATAGAGAAGCTGGACAAATCGTCTCAGACAGGAGGAGCAGTCTCAGCACTTCAAAAGTGCAGCAGCTGGTATTTGTAAATGCTAACCTACAAAACAAATTCCGTAGTATGTATATAATTCTTTATTTCCCTATAATACTTATATATTGATTATAGACATGTGTTATTCTTAGTTTTCAGTTGCACATGTTGCTTGTCTACTCCAATTGGTGTTTTAATATTTAACATTTAATTTTTAGCCTATATGCTCAGCAATTTCCACATTTTGCATTTTTCTTCCACTTGCTGTTATTCTTATTAGGCACTTGGGCATTTTTTTCAAGTACTGTACCTGTAATGGTAATTTCAATGTTTCCACTAGACATAGGTGAAGCTCCCGAACAAAATGAGCCCTCATTTGTAGAAATTGACCTACCAAGCCCTAAGATAATCGAAATTGAAGTTGCAATTAATGTCCCTTTTGTCTTAATGGATAATGGATAAATGGCGTCATGCACATTCTGCAAACCGGCTTATCAAATTACAAGCTCTTTACTTCAGACTGGCACAAAACTTCACAGAATGTTAAATAACAACATATTTTAACATCCTATATATCTATTAATTTGTCCTGAAGTCCAGCTGGCTATATTTGAAGGGGTCCAGATCGAGCAAAATGTGGAAAATGTCGTAACTTCGGGAAACTCTGACAAACATGAACATTTTGAAAATGAGGTTAAAATATGGGATTTTTCCTGTGTCATATCAAAGAATTCCACAGGAATACCACCTGAAGCCAATGAAAATGCCATATTTTGATGCTAGCTGTAGTGCGTCTGCGATATACAGTACTGCACACAGGTGACCATGGAGAAAAGGGTCCACTGATCAGGGGATTCCCAAGTGTCTATTCTTATATTTAACACAATTGTTACGTTAAAAGTAATTTGCACATTTTGTATATACATTATTTTAGAATTTTATTCTTGGCAAACTTCTGATTTGCACAGTTCGATTTTTTTCATTCATTCATTCATTCAAGATTTATTCGTCACATACACAATTATACAGAGTACAACCAGCAGTGAAATGTAAGTCAGGTCCGCTCCAGGATAGTGTAATTCTATACATAATATTAATAATAATAAAAAAAGAATAAAATTAAGTAAAAGCTGCAAAATATAAATATAAGTGTAAATGTGCAGGTCAGGAATGTGCAAAAAAGTGCGGGGGTTTTTAAAGTAGCAGCAATATGAGGTAGATAAAGAAGTGTGAATAGCTTATTGATTAATTAGCTTATTGATAATCCATGGAGACAAGTGATGTCATGACACAGAGTTTAGTAACCTGATGGCCTGGGGGAAGAAGCTCCTCCTAAGTCTTTCAGTTTTTGCCATCAGGTTACGGTAGCGCTTGCCAGATGGAAGCAAGGTGAATAGGCGGTTAGCAGGGTGATTTGAGTCCTTGGTGATTTTGACAGCTCTATGTTTGCAACGTTTGAAGTAAATGTCCTGCAGAGAGGGGAGAGCAGACCCTGAGATGCGCTCAGCTACGCGCACAGCTCTCTGTAGTGCTTTGCGGTCCTGGTTGGAGCTGTTTCCATACCACACTGAGATGCACTGAGTCAGTATACTTTCTATAAAATAGAAAGTAAAAGTAAGTAAAAAAGTAAATTAAGGCAAAATCTAAGCGGAGCGACCTGGACGGCGTCCGAACACAGCAGCGCCATCTTGTATTCACCCACTGGGCCGACTACTTTGCGCAGCTCTTTAAAGCTGATCCTCTGACTTGGATGTTGTATGTCTCTGGGTCTATGGTTCTTGGGGCTGATCCTCTGATTAGCTGAGATTGCAACGGTGGTGAACCAGCTGGGGGCAGAGGAGGCCACAGGGATCTGTGGTATCCAGAGTGTATTTAGGCTGGTGGTACGGCTGTCTGTCCTCCTGGCAATGCAGACAATCTTTGCTTCAATTTGGGTGTCAGGCGTCATCCCAACAGATTGGAAGATGGGACTTCTAGTCCCTACCTGGAAAAGGAAGGGTTATTGCCTAGATTGCAGCAACTACAGGGAGACAGCAGTGCTCTCAGTGCCAGGTAAGGTCCTTGCTAAGGTGATCCTTAACAAGATCTGTGATCACTAGCTCACTTACCAACAACTGGAATTGTTTAGCTGTACGCCTATGAAGTTTACCATCAACTGCATCCAGGCAGAGATATAGGCAGAGATTCTTTGCAGCCTTTTTCAATTTTTGTAAATTGTTTGACTCGGTTGTTCGAGTCACCCTTTGGGACATCCTGAGACTTTGTTGCATCCCCCACCAATGGCCAGTCTGTACACCAGTACAGTGAGTGCTGTGTGGAGGTAGAACCTCTGTGTTCTTCCCAGTGGATTTGGGGGTTAGCCAGGGATGAGTTCTTGCTCATATTCTGTTCAATGTTTGCGTGGACTGAATGTACTGAACATAGAACAATTGTGAACCAGAATTCTCAGAACACTCACATTTTGAACAAACAGCAGGGCAGCTGCAAATGTCAATTTTGAACATAGCAGTAAAGTATCACAGAATAACCTGGATTCACACCCAGGTAGCATGTGACACAAAGCCATAACAGTATCCAATCAGTGAAAGTCTGCTTTCACACGACCGTCGCCTGTGAAGAGTGAAAGCTTCTCTCCTTTTCTCTCTATAATAATTCAAATCAGCACGTTGGATCATAAATTGGTCTTAAGACAAGACCTGTTATTTGAACTGTAATTGGGAAGACTTGTTTTGTAAACATTGTCTGCTAAGAGTGGAGTCTAAAATATAATATCGTTTTATGTCTACTTCATTAATTCATCCATCTCGCAACATGAAAACACATATAAAAGAAACAAAGCAAAATAAACATTTTCCTCAAAATGCTGTATTCAGCACACAAAACAATATTTCTAATACTTCAAATATTTCTAATAATTGTAATATTATAGTGAAATACATCTTAACGAAGGGACTTCCTTACAGCTACTGTAAATATTTAAATATTTGTTCCCAGACAAGATTTATCTTTATTAATAATAAGGAACAAACTGATAAGCATTTTCCATCACTTTCCATCTATTTATCAGAACTGCGTACATGGAAAAACATCTATGCAATAAATACAAAATTTTCAGACTAGCTGTATAGTTTTATTAATTTATGGTGAGACCATTCCGGTTAAAGCAATTATTTTGTCAGGCTTGTGGCTTTTCTGTAATGGATCACAGAGCCAGATCCATGAGCTTGGATTTTCCCAAAGCTAGTTCACAATTGCCGATAAGCCTCAAAAGTGTTTTGATTACCTGAAGTTAATTTCCCCAGAACAACTATAAATACTAATTTGTCAGGTTTCCCAGGTTCAAGTATTGTGAATGACTCCGTACAAAGGGTTTTCCTGAGATATAGCCCTTTTGGGTATGGAGGTGGAGTTGAGGGAGTGTGGCCTGTCAGTCAGGAAATCTAGTATCCCGTCCACCAGGGGGGCGCTGAGGCGCAGCCTGCTCAGTTTGAGAGACTCTAAGGGATGATGGTGTTAAAAGTTGAGCTGAAGTCAATGAACAGCATCTTTACATGAGAATCTCTCTTTTCTAGGTGTGTTAATGACAGGTGAAGTGCAGTGGATATTGCATCATCAGTTGACCGATTAGGGCAGTGCTGGGTAGGGTGGCTTTGATATGATTCATCACCAGTCTTCCAAAACACTTCATGATGGCCGAAATGAGGGCCACAGGATGGTAGTCATTGAGGCAGGTCACTGCTGATTTCTTTGGGACTGGTATGATAGGTGTGGTCTTGAAGCACGCTGGAACAGTGGCTTGAGTGAGGGAGGGGTTGAATATGCTTTGTGACATTGATATTGTAAATGAGTTCAATGACAGTTTTGCACGGGTGTTTACTGTTGAGGATACTAGTAACTTACCA
>JABFDZ020000118.1:4174540-4185239 GCA_019775955.2 Pollimyrus isidori
CCATCGACTTCTCTGGACTCAGAGGCATCTGGGATGGTCCATTGTGCAGTGGAAACGTGTATTGTGGTCAGACAAATGGGTTTTTCACATCTTTTTTGGAAGAAATGGACGCCGTGTGCTGCAGACCAAAGAGGAAAAGGACCATCCAGATTGTTACCAGATACAAGTCCAAAAGCCAGGGTCTGTCATGGTATGGGGTTGTGTGTCAGTGCCTTTGACAAAGGTAACTTGCACTTCTGCGATGACACCATCAATGCTGAGAAGTATATCTCAGTTTTGGAGGAACAAATGCTTTAAGCCTTCAAGACGACGTCTTTTCCAGGGACGCACATGCTTATTTCAGCAAGACAATGCCAAACCATATACTGCGCACATAACAAAGGCATGGCTGTGTCAGAAGAGGGTGCGGATGCTTGACTGGCCTGCCTGCAGCCCTGATTTGTCTCCTATAGAGAATGTTTGGCACACTTAGAAATGAAAAATGCGTCAACGATGACCCTGTACTGTTGCGCACCTAAAACGTTGTTTGCATGAAGAATGGGACAAACTAATACCTGCAACACTTAGTCACTTGATTTCTTCAGTGCCTAAACATCTTTTAAGTGTTTTTAAAAAAACAGGGGAACTGTACAAAGTGGTAAATGCTTTTTTTTTTAAATGTGTTGCGAGCTTAAATGGCAGGAATGGATATTTATTTACAAATCAAATGATGTTGACAAGAAAAGACATTAATTATTTTGTGTTCATACTGTCTGCAATGAAGTAAAATTTGAGGAGAATTTATAACTTGATTTTTTTCTTATTTATTCACATTTTCCACCCTGTCACAACTTTTTCTGATTTGAGGTTGTAACTAGCTATTTCCAGTTTGGTTCTTACTGGAGAACAAATATAATTAGCACAATTTTAATGCATATACACAGAATCATTAGTGGACAGATATGAAAAACTAATGTATCAAGCTGTTAAAATGAAGTTTCTGTGTGAGTTTTAAGATCTAATCATCTTCCTGGTATACAGTCTGGTAGCATACATTCACAGCCGAATGAGGCAACAGAACAGGCAGATACCAAGCAACAGCATTTGGGATATGGCAGAATATTAGCTTGTACTATGCATGCTTGCCAGTGTTGGATCCGTGAAATACATAAGTCTGAGACGATCAGCAGCACTATCTATAATGTTTGCCTTTGAAGTATTTGGCTCAGGCCACAGAGTTATTCATCAAAAGCTAGCAGAACTTTCATGTGAGGGAGGGGAAGCACTTAAGATAACTCAGTGGAATCCACATTGGTAAGCCACCACTCTCCATTGTAGTGTTTAACTCTAATATGTTTTTTCTGCAGTTGTTAGAAGTGAGGACTTGTGCCTTATTAGGATTCAAGCTGTAACAATTACTCGATTGCTGTATTAAAGAATCGATTGAAAATTTCCTTCTCAATTATTTCGCAACATGGTAGAAGGAAGACAGCATAGAATCCAAATGATGAGCAAAAGCATCAATTGTGTGGAAGCACTTCACATTAAAAGTGAATGAAAATACAGCCATCTGTCAGTATTGAAAAAGCAGAACTTAAATATCACCACAGCACAACTGCAATGCAAATACATCTTAAAATGACAAAAACCATCAGTTTTTAACAGATTCATCCAGTAGTGTGAGGTTAGCCATAGATATGTGCCATTCAGCCTTCCGGAGTCTGTCATCTATTTTATTTAAATCATTTTATTTAAATCTACTTTCTATGATTCTATATGAATCACCATATCAAAATAATCACTGCAAATGAATAAACTGGTCACTTAGCTGCATCAGCTTACATAATAGGGTAAATAACAACCATATAATATTTCTGTGAACTTGTGAACGATATTGGAAAAAGTTGATCTTGAGATATTTGAAGTTATTGTGATATTTAAGAGTTGAAAATGAACAATATAGTTAAATAGATCTTATCAGTCAAATAAGTTGGTGGTGTTGCCATGATTTGTGCCAACAGACATGAATTAATGCCAACAAATTACATGGTTTTGCCTAATATCTCTATGGAATAAAAAATATTTCCATACAGAAGTAGAGGAACGTCTTTTCGTGATCAGTTTTCTTTCATTTATCACAAACACACCATACAGCCTATGAGTGAGTCCAACAAGGAAGAGGATGATGATTATCTCGGAGTGGGTTTGCAATGTTGCTGCGCACCCCTGCTTTGTCGCTCAGAGTGTTGAATTTGCCCTCTGTGTTCACCCTGTGTGCGCATAACTTTTCCACAGTTCCTCTGGTTTCCTTCACATGTTTTTGAACAGTGAACTTAATTAAATCAAAGCGCCTAAAACCACCATATGTGTGGCTGAGTGTGCACCCCACAATTGCTGGCTGATTTCTGGCTTGCACCAGTTGCAGTGTCTATATTATACTATACATAAATGGTAACTTAATGAACGGTCAGATTAATCCACAGGTTACTCAATTGATATAATCGATAGTGACAGTCCTAATACGGATCCCAGCAAGGTGTTCAAGTTACCAATTTCAACATTTCTTTCCACTGACAGCATGTATATAATACTAGACAATTGCACTTACTGTATGTTTGGAATCAGGCCAGTGTTTCCCCTACCATTATATTACCTGCCACCCCCTTTGAAGGTCAAGTTCATTTTATCAGATTTTATTTTCTATATACTGCCAGATCACAACAGAAGTCGTGGTTACCTTTCCTACAAAACTGGTCTATACATTGTCCTTTTATTAAACTAAATAGTAGGGCTGCAACAACTGATCGATTTAATCGATTATTAAAATAGTTGCCAACTAATTTAATAATCGATTAGTTGGGTCTACGTTATTATACACATAAGTACTGTGGCGACCTCCTAATTTGGGAGCAGTAAGCTAACCAAAGCCGCCGGTTACAGTAAAGTACCAATAAGACGGATACCGACCGCCATAAAAGAAAAAGGTGACGAGAATCAACGGCGTGTCTTGAGTAAATTACGTGATGAATTCTGGGGGAATTTAAAAAACTGCGGAGGCAGACACATCAGATTTTGTTTCAACTCTGCCAGAATTTGACGATAATTAGCTGAAATTAGGTAGGAGAGACACTGATGTATTATGTGGTTTCGTGGAGATTTTGGATTATTTTATGCAATTATTCAGATTACTTAACGCAAATCCTTCATTCAGTGGGGTAGTGGAGGGTAAATGCGCCATTTACGCACCTTTTTAAATTACAAAACAGCGTTTACTGACCTTTTTTGAGATCACTAATGTTAAGGATATAAAGTTACCCACCGTTTTTACTGCTGCTAGTTTACCCACCTTAAATTTCTTGTTACCACTACACCACTGCTTCACGATAGAAATTTATAGTAATATCAAATGTTGTAGTAAGACCAGTTCTTGAAGGCCTCGGATCTTGTCTTTGAATCAGCCGTATTTGTACTCGTTCTTGTGATGGACTCGTTATTTTATTTCTAAACCATAACTCTGAGAGTATTCTTATTAATGAGCCGTTGTACTGTCGAATTGGATAACTAATAACTTCAAGTGCAACTAATGGGGTTACTGCCGGCCGCATTACCCGCCCCGTCCCTTCACACACGCACATGTGTTTAAATGAACGCAGGGGAAGTCGTGCATGGTTGTCAGCTATGGAGGGCTAAGAGTGCCAAAAAATAAATAAATAAATAAATACACCAATAATCAATTAATTAATTAATTCTGCCATGAATTGTTTAAAATGGGAAATATAAAGAGAAAGTGTTACTTAAATGTGTCATGAATAATCTAAAATGGGAAATAAAAATGTTAATTAAATGTGCTATGAATTATTATTTGGTGAAAGTGCCACATTTTAAAAAATGTGGTGAAATAATTGTAAATAAAAAATGTAATTAATGATTTCATTTTTAATAGTAAATAAACAATTAATTAACTAATTAACAATATTTTATTTCCCATTTTAAATTATTCATGACACACTTAAGTAATACTTTCTCTTTATTTCCCATTTTAAACAATTCATGGCACATTTAATTAATTAATTGATTATTGGTGTATTTATTTAATTTTGGCACTCTTAGCCCTCCATAGTCAACACAATCAGCTACAGTATGTAGCTAGAAATGAGGCTACATATACCACATTTTCTATATAGCGCCAGATCACAACAGAAGTCATTTAATCCTACCTTTCAGATAGAGCAGGTTTAAATCTTGTCCTTTTATTAAACAAACTAAATAGCCTTATATTATTTATCTTATTAACAGTTCAGTCAATAGATCAATAGTATGCTGAAACAACCGGACACGTTTTAAAACACAATTTGCCGCCTGCCTTTTTCGTCGCCAATAGTCTTATTTGCGTCGCTCAGTCATTAAACTCTATGGCGTTTCACGAAAGTGCGCCCCAGCACATTTTTAGCGTAAAATGCGGAGAAGGCCTTTTCTCCGCAATAAATGTTTACTTTATTTGTCCGTAATAAATGCAGACACAGTCGCTTGCGTGCTCTCTCCTCCTGTCACATATATGTATCAACATTAAATAACATTAGACAATTATTTAATAATATTCTTAGTAGCAGCAGCATTAATTTGTGCTTTTACATTAAAAACTGGAGTACTGAATACATTATCTTATCTAAAGCACCATGCTGGTTGCACTTCATAGAACAAGATTTTGTGTATTTCATTACATTGATTCAGCTGCTACATTTTTTTGTATACTCTTAATGTAGTTTTATGCGAGTTGCTAGAAACCACCTTTGTACAAAGACAGACTGGGTTATTAAAAATTGCTGGTAGTCAAATTGTCGAAAAAGTAATCGACAGATTAATAGATTATCAAAATAATCATTAGTTGCAGCCCTACTAAACAGCCTTATATTATTAATCTTATTTGCACGACAGCTTGTCATTTTTTGTCTCTAGATGGTCTCGTGTTTACAATTCTCCTCTGCTCTCTGTCTCACGCATGGCGAAGTTCCGCCCCGATGCGCGCGCACACAGGTGATCGCACTCCCACCAGCGGACAGAGAGCGCGTCGGAAAATCTGCCGCACCAACCATTTGAAAAGCAAATGGACAAGGTAATAAATGGACAAGGTAATAAATACATTTCACAATCGGATTTTTGGCTTTAAACTATCATTATTTTCTGCTATCACTTCTAAAGACTAACGGTCAATGTATTTGCAGGCCAAGACAAAGATCGCAATAGGCTGCAGCCTGCAAGTGGATCTCAATAAATAGGCCAGACATTTCTGACTTCCCATATCAAAAGGCTCTACAAATGTTTTTCCAGAAGCCCAGAAACACTGCAGTGACAAAAGCTGCAGACTTAATTTGTGGATAATTATTATAAAAGAAATCTGATGTTTAGTTCAGTTGTTATATTGACTGCAAACTGTTAACATAGGAGAAAAAACACTGCAGGCTGAACCAGACATTCATCCACCAATATCTAGTCCCAGACAAAAGAGAACAATGTTCAGCCAATCTACACCAGCATCCCCCCTCCCACCTTCCCCAAAACCACACACCTTACCCTACCTTTTCTGAAATATATCTCATCTTAATAAAAGGAGTCCGAAGAGACAAGTGTATTCCACTTGACTATTCAGGTGAATCACCCATTCAGATCTGAAACAGACTGACAATTGTTTCCATCAGTATGACTAGTGTCCATCAAAAACATGAAATGGTAGCATGGGAACAGGTAGTATTAATGGCAGCATTAATTACAACTACTACCTTGAGATCATCTGCAGGGTCTTCTAAATGGGTATTGAAGCCTGCTGGTTGGGTCAGTGAAAAGGTCTATGTAGCACATTTAGCCCACTTGGGTCACATATCACATCCCTCAGGGATAAATTCAGCACCAAAGGATCTATAATACAGAACAGTCATAATGTACTTTGTTAAGGAATAAAAACAACCTGGTGGAACGCTAATACAGTGAAGTCAGTGCTTATTTCCATGGCATCAGTCCTGTGCTGTGGCCTGGCTCACAGTACAGGGATTACTTCAGTCTTAGACTCAATACCACTTAGATTTCCTCACATAGCCTTAAAAGTAGGGCATGGTCAACAGAACCAGGAAACTGCCACACGTTATATTTTCGATGTGCGTTTAGAAAGGCGTTTTAAAAAATCTGCCAGCTCAGTCCATTTCACATACACGCAAAACATGTGTTTTTAATATCACTATCCCCATTATTGATATGTCATTATTTTAAGCAGCTTGCATCAGATTAAAACAAGCACTATGTATATGTAGAAGAAAAAGTTCCCCATCAGAATGAAACTATAAAACAACCCACACGTCCAGACTGTTTCAGTGGGAAGGGCAATGTAATCCTTATGACTAGAGAACCCTTTTTTAAGGTGAAATTCTCATGTATTGGGACAGCTTTTCATACATACACAGAACCATAACCCAAATCAGAGAAACATAGGGGTTGCTGCAGTCTTGCAAACTCCATAACTATTGCCCGTAAATAAAATGTTAAAATAAAAAAGGTGGACTAATCACTCAACACATTCTTCTCATGGTTCACATCCCACATACTTATCTCCAAAACCCTGATGATCCACTGCCCCTCATGTACGGGCTACTCCACAGTACTGTGTTGGTATTTTATAACAAGGTTCCCAAATTCAAAAACCTACCCTTCAACACCAAAGACGACTCAACTTTTTCCGCAAACATTTAAATACCGTTGCACAATATGTGGTAGTGAAATAGTTACATCTAAAAATCATTTTACTGCTGCAAAATACAGATGAATTAAGCACTTATAAACACACAATCAGCTGTGTAGGCAGAAACTTGATCAAAACAAGTACCTTTAAATTCAGAACAGAAAATGTTCATGTACTTATATATAGATATGAAAAGCTTGAGGGCTACATTACATATTTGAACAGACATTGTGACAACCTGAATGAATTCAGCCTTTATGATCCAATACACCCTTTGCACACAGCTACAAAGTTAGCATCTAAAACACATGGAGCTGAACATCACTGAATAAACCCATGCAAAGATATTTTTGCACAGAAGGAATAAAAGGTCAGCGAATGTGTCATCACTAATAATTTACATCTCAATTCAACAAGTTCTCAACATACATACACTTTGCTTAATAAATTGCTTTTTCCAATGCCCCCATCCAAAAACATAATTGATCACATGCTCACACAAAGATATTCTATAAAGATTTTGAAAAAATAAAATACCTTTAAACCTATTTTTATTTTGTTAAACTTTCAAACCAACAGTTACAGCACCGCCCTGTGGTAAATTACACCACTGTGGTTTTCCACTATATTCAACCAAGGACTTTTCAGGAGACGCAGAATTTTAAAAAATGATGTTGATCAGGCTGTTAAAAATATTAGATTCTGCAGGGCCAACAGGTGTTGGGTGTTGAGTGAATCTATTACGTGAGAGATCATTATTTTACTTTTAAAATAGGCAGTATGTCACAAAAGTGACAAATAAATTTGTACAATTGCAACTATCCATCTAGCAGTAGCTTAAGCAACTGGGTATATGCCAGGCCACACTGGAATTTGTGAAGCATGAGAGAAAAATACAAGCATTCTCTGGCTTTTCACTTAGTTTTGAGTAGGACATTTCCATGGAATCTCACAGTAGTACATTGAATGGTGACCGCAGGAACAATGGCTACTTTCAAAACCTTGCCTTCAATAAACTAATTTTTCCATAGCTACACAGCCACACAAAGGATCAAAACAAAAAGGAAATCAAGGATGTACCCCCCTCCCCAGATGCCAAGAGTGGTTTACTCCACATGGTACATCACTTTCAGAATGTAGGCTGTGTTTATTACTCCGATTTAATTAAAAAAGAGCATAGTGAGGATGCAAGCCGGTGAGAAAATTCTAAGTGAGCTGAAAGAGGATGGGGTGCAGGGGAGAGGCTGGAAGCACAGGCGAGTCAAAACCATTACCTTTTGTGACCCTGAACCACTCTGAACCAAGGCAATGTGTCTGTTCTACGGCATGGCAAAAGGGTGCTGCCAAATATAAGTCAATGACCTACCTGCTCCACGCCTTAAGAGTCTAATCATCTTTGTTCAGCAACTGTGCAGCAAGAGGGATCAGAGGTCAGAGTTCATGGGGCATCATTTGCAGAGGTGTGTCGGATCTGAATGTCGTGAAACTCCACGGGAGGTCCAGGAGCTTCTGGTGGATATGTCCAAAGCAAGCCAGGAGAATGGTAGTAGTCTAATTGGGAAGGAGGACAAATTAAAACACAGAAGGTTCATGTTAGAACAACACTTTTTTAAAACTGGCAGAGGCTTGCTAAAGCAACTTGTCGCAATATTACTTCAATTAAATCCTGCCTTTGACCTTATCAAAATGTGAACATGCTATCTTCTGAGATAATGACTGCTGAAATTATACTGAACTACTACATACCGAGATACAGTTCATCAGCTATATGTGGAGCAATTAAAATGATCACAAATCTAGTACAATATTTGAAGAAGCAAGCTCAAGATAAACTTCTAAAATATTGTTTCTACAAATAAGCATTGAAAAAATATATATTCTCAGTACAAACTTGTATATCAGATGTGTCCTGGAACTCATTCAACTAATGGAAGCAAGTAATTACACTGCAGCATTAAACCACTTGAATTTGATCCGATCCTAACTACCACTTACACTTTAAGAAATGTCTCTGACCGAAGGATGACATAGCCACAGCAGAGACATTCAGTTGTTCAGTGAATGTCAGTTCCTGCAGGCAATCTGTCAAATTTTACACCACAAAGGTCAATAAATAAGGCCAAAGCTCTTCAGAAGGGGTGATGGTCATTTATTAATTTTATGATGAGCAGAGATTTCACTGTGTCACTTTGACTTCCAAAACAATGGGAATTTGGCAAAGAAAAGGTGGAATAAATGAAGTACTAGTAAGAATTAAGCATAGGGGTTAACTTAAAATACGCAGTACTTTCAAACGCCAATAACACCCCAGTTGAACGGCGTCTACAGTTGAACTCGTATTTTGCGGTTAACCTGACCAAACATTTATTTAAAAAAAAAATCTAAATAAATCGCCGGGGTACAGTTTTATGAAAACCTTTGATCGAAATGTTCTTTATTTTTCATTTGCATGCGAACTCCCTTGTAAGAAGTGCCACCTGCTGGCGAGACAAAACAATTACCGTTCTTAAGTAGATTTTTGTTTTTTGTCAGATAACCACAGTTCCTCAGCCGCTTCTACGAAGGTTATATTAAGCAAGTTTGCTGACTTAAATTGTCGAGAAACTTCATTAAAAATTGTTCTCATCTCGTATTTCTCTGTTATTCCATCCTAACGCCGCAAAAATACATTCTACATTACTAGAGCATTTAGTTTTCTTCTCCTAACATTATCCTTTCTGTAATATTATCTCATACCAAATGTCTCGTGCTGCTGCATCGTGCTCTTTCCGCTCATCTTTCTGATAGACTAAACTGACCCACTGAGCTTCAGTACGAAGTAAATATATTATTACATACAGACCCAGGAAACAAATTAAGCAGGCCTAACATGATTCATTTAGGGCTCTGTTCCACTATGCGCGCTGCGTTGCGCTTTTCACCATTGCGCAAGTTCGGCGATTCGCTAGAACATCATACTTTACATAGAAATGATGTCCACTCTAGTGCGCTGCGTTGCAGTGCATTTTGAAACGCACTGCTGCACGCTCTTCTCTGCGTTGCGTACTCCCATTGATAACGATGAAAAATGGGTACAAGCGCATTACAAAGCGTTTGTAAGCGTTTTTACTCCCCCTTTCCCTGCAAACACTTGACATCTAGGTAAAAGAAAGGAATTTCTTCGGATGTTTCCGCAAATCCTCATACAGGGACCAAAACTGACCTTTGTTTTATTTCTCAGTCGTTACTGACTGAGAAATAAAACAAAGGTCAGTTATTTAGTAGAGGATGGAACCAGAACCTGCAAGCACACCTTCTGTGGCGCATAACTGCAACTTTGAGCACTAAAACTAAAAGAAGCTCTGCAAACATTGTAAGCAAAATGTAGTCAGGATCTGATTCCATAAATAACCTGCGATCTCCACACAAACCTACACTACAATTTAGATGACACTGGTATTGTCCGGGTTTCTGACTTGTATATTTCAATATTTAAATATAGTTGTGTTCAAAATTATTCAACCCCCAAAGCTGTAAAGGGTTTTAGGGAATTCAGTGTACATTTGTAATTGTGTCCAGAATAAAATCTTACAAGGACTTTTTAAAGAACCAAATGCAACTAAAAAGACAACAATTGTTTTTGTAATAGAGTATTAAATGTTTTTTTTGTGTGATTTCTTCATTGACACAATTATTCAACCCCTTAAAGACTACCACTCTGAAGAACTGAGGTTCATTCAAGTGTTTTCGACCAGGAATTGAAAACATCTGTGGATGTCAATGAGCAGCAATCAAGCATAATAAGCACCAATTAGGCAGATTTAAAATGACCGTGATACTCAGGTCCTTCTAGACTTTTACTGGTGTGGTTACAAACATGGTGAAGTGAAGAGAATGGTCCAGGAAGACAAGACGACAAGACAAGACAAGACAAGACGACAAGACAAGACAAGACAAGACAAGACAAGACAAGACAAGACAAGACAAGACAAGACAAGACAAGACAAGACAAGA
>JABFDZ020000118.1:4187030-4206363 GCA_019775955.2 Pollimyrus isidori
CGCAAATTTGGCAAAAGTAGTTTACTAGGTGAATAACAATATGGGCCTTTCATATACATGAAAAGGCCCATAATAAGGAGTGATCCGATTTCTACTAAGTATTATGCGTTGACACTCACTGCTTTAGGTTCGTCTGGCTCATTCAGGTTTTCAGTCTTCGGGAATGTGCCCAGGGTTGGTAACACAACCACACCAAACTTTAATTTCATTAGGTTTGCCCGTCAACCACTTCCGATAATTGGAAAATGTTTTGGTAATATAACTCGATGTAAAAAAAAAAAAAAAAAAAAGAAAAAAAATAAATTCACTGCTAAACAAATGGTTACTTAACAAGCATCCCTTGACTATCTGGTAAAGTAGTTGTATAAATCATTTTGCCTGATAAATCATGATGCATTTATGTGGTGAAATAAGTCAGGCTGCCTATCAAAAACATTGTTAATGGTATTTAGGCTGAAAGGATATCCCTCACAACAATGAGTAACCTTCAGTATACTATGCATACAAGGTACAGCAAAACCCAGTCACGATGGCCCACAAAATGTCACCTTGGTACCTTTACAGCTAAGCTGCAGGAGGAAAGGAACTTAAACAAAACATCTCCATTCCTCTAAAGTTGACATTATTACTTGTTGAAGTTAAGATCTGAAAAGCTCTCTGGGAATGAAGGAGCATGTCTATAATCAATGACAAATGATCTAAAACAAAAATCAATGGTCATATAACAGGAACCATCTCTCATAAGAAAACTGCGCTCCACGAGATTCACGTCATAAATAGATGCTGTCTTTAATGGATGAACCAGAGTTGAGCGCAATATAGGGAGAGTCTCCGTCCCCCATCATCTCCATTTGTGAGTTCCAGGTGCAGCCATGGCCGCTCACATCTTTTTCCTGAGCTTGCCTTTCTTGGGTCCCCGGCCGAAGCCCGACCTCTTGACCTCATTGAGGCGCTGCCGGTTTTTGGCCTTCAGCTTCTTCAGGCTGCCGCTCTGCAGGAAACGTTCCTTAGCCACCTTCTTGCGCTGCTTCAGTATCTGTTCCCTTGTCTTCAGCTCAGAGCGTGCCTGTGGACCACCCTTCTGTTGCTGGGGTGCTCTCCTCCCCCGGCGGCCTTGAAACAGACCCAAATGGGATCAGGCCACCCCGAACCCACCAACTATGACTAATACATCATGCAATACTAGCATCACCACAATCTTGAAATTGGTGTTATTGTCAATCTATGTTAACATTGTAATAATTTACCTGCTGCCTATGGTACTTAAAACGTTCCAAAACTGAATAGTTAAAAACAAGCAACAGGGCAAGTCATACATCTAGATGCATGTAACTCAGAAGGCCCTACCTCCCACACCAGCCTTCCTGCCCCTAGTGCCTCCAGTCTCCTCATCAGAGTCAGGGGCGCCATCGTCCACTTTGTACTTCTTCTTCCACTCCTCATAGCTGTTAGGTCAGTAGTTAAAAGAAAAGAAAGCTGCTCCGTAGCAGTGTAGTGACCCAACCTGAAGTCCGAGAGGCATCAGTCACACTCCTTAATATGGCCAGTACATATCCATCTTACGTTTTTGGATCATGCCAGAGCACAAGGATACAAGTTCTTCTTTTTCTTAGAGGAAGTGCTGACTATCTGCCCACTCTCTGTTCTGATCTTCTTCTTGTCCTCCTTCCCGGTGTCACGTACAAATCTCTTCCGTTTCCGATCCCTGTTGCAAGATTATTTATCGCACACAAACACACCCCGAAAACTTAGGCAGGAGGAGAACCAAAAAACCACTTGGCCGACTCACCACTTCATTACGTTCTTGTACTGGTTCAGCTGGTTGCCTTCATCCCCCATCAGGTCAAGGATGGCAGATGATGCTTGCTTCTCAAACGTGCTGCCCTCTCCTCCAAGACTCAACCTTTTTAACCCAAAATAAAAAACAAGCTTTATACACAGTAACCTGATAGCCACATTGGTGTGAAATCACACAGGAGGTGAGGACCACAGCAGTACCATTTCAAGGTTTGCATAGTAATACCAGGTGAAGGAAAATAGTAAGCTAAGCAGCCCAGTGGAAGTGAAGTAGTGGACTTACCCTCTCTCCGAGTCGAAGTCCTTCGGCCTGTATGGAATGTAGAACTCCTCCTCACGAGAGGACTGCCTGATTTTCTTACTCTTTGCCCCCAAACCACTCTCCTCATGTTCCTTGGCCAACTCTTTCTTCCTCTTTCCACCAAACACTTCAGAAAATAATCCCTAAAAGATATACATTGTTACTACTACTACTACTACTATTTGAATTATTCCCTTAAACACTGTTTTTGCTTAGTTAATGCTTTTACCCAATGCCATTT
The DNA here is from genome assembly GCA_019775955.2 of Pollimyrus isidori. Lineage (NCBI taxonomy): Eukaryota > Metazoa > Chordata > Actinopteri > Osteoglossiformes > Mormyridae > Pollimyrus > Pollimyrus isidori. Next base: position 4,189,370 of record JABFDZ020000118.1, read on the forward strand.
AAGTGCATAACAATAGTGCTCCCAAATACTCATGCCTGAAACCCTTGAGATGCAGGTGCCTTCTTAACAATCCAAGATTACCAGTTGAAGGAAAACTGTGTGACCACTTCCTGTCATGTGACAAAACGCAGTGCCAATTGCCCTTGCTTATTTGTTTGCTGCCATTTACATAGAAAATTAAAAGAGGGAGTAGAGTAACAACAGTACAGTACCTGTCTTTGGAGGATCTGAAGGGCCCTGGAGTGGTACTGACCTGCATGTCTTCTTCGTCGCTCTGTTTCTCATCAGTGAGACGAGCAGTGGGCAGAACAGGCTGTGTCAGCCGATTCTCTTCTGCCCGGTCCTCTCGCGCTTGCAAAAACTTATCCACCAGGTAGCTGTGCCGTTTCCTCTTGGCACGCATTACCTCACTGGCCATTGTCTTGCTGGTGGAGTTGATCTCAAAAATTGTCTGTGATTAAAAGGGTGACTCAGTGTAAAGAAGAAATAGGACTAATTCTGAAAATGGATTTCATTAAGAGAATTTGCTGAAATAAAGGCAATCATTGTTACATTTGATGGGTATAAATAAAATCCAAATGATACAGAAGGAGAAATATACAGCCCTTCACATTAGACACTGCTTTATATTTATGCCCATATATGCTCAGATACACCCATGACCCAAACATTGACCACTCATGTGAAGCAAATAATGTTGACGGTGCATGTCAAGGTTTGTCACGAATTAGGGCTTCATGCCCTAATATGCCTAGAAAAAATTGTTTTACACATACAGCTTTTGACTTGTAGCTCTTGATACTGTCCACCATTTGTAGCCGGTTCAACTCCATCTTTGCCAGTCCAGACCCTGTAAAGGACAAACTGGGCTATTACACACCACACACGAAAATGGGTATCAGGATAGAGGGGGCGAGGCCACCCAGCCAACTGACCCAGTAGGGGGTGGACGGCCATGTCATGAAGCTCAGCGTTCTTGACACGCTTGATGGACTCGGGGGAAGGAGTGGGCCGGGACTTGAGGTACTGCTTGTAGGCGTTTTCCGCCACACGCCTCAGACTCTGCAAGTCCTGCGAGTTCTCGTGGGCCGTGATCAGCTGGGCTTCCTCGTCATCCAGGATGCTCTGGGGGACCCGGCCGAAGATGCCGTCAGCATCTATATATGGGTGAGAAGGGAGCAGTGATGGAGTGTGTTCTTTATCCATATGCAAATAAATAATACCATATGCAATAAATAAGTAAAACCATCCTGTATTGTTTCAGAGGGGTTTGCTAAAGATACTGGAAACATTCCAAGTACAACTATATGAATTTTAATAAATCAAAAAAAAGTAACAGAAAATTCACCTAAAAATATTTTGGCAAAACTTACTGATAATCTCCATTCAGGAGATCTTATCGTGAGGCTCCCCCACACCCACCAAATTTTAAATCGCCAGAATTTTGAATTCCTGGAATAACATCGTTTTTGAAAATACCATCCAAACGCAAAATAATGCCTGGACAAATAATGCCTGAAAAATTAGATACTGTCCAAGACTAATCAGATTACTGTGGTGCTTGGAATGTCACATTCGCATGTGCATAATATGACATCAATATTAACATCACACATCGCACAGGCAGAGCACGGTGGCTCATTGGGTAACACTCTGACCTTACCCCTCCAAACTCATCTAAACCCCTGATTGTGTGCGTGTATGTTTAGAAATTGCATGTTCTGTCCATTCTCATGTGGGCTTCATCCAAGTACTCCAGTTTCTTCCCAGAGATCAACAATGAGGTGAAATACAGAGTTGGATTATCTTACCTAAGGGCCCCATGCTGACATCATCATGGACACTCATGTACTGGCAAATTAACCAGACATACCATATTTCCCCAGAGGGGAGGGGCCCTGATATTTGCTGTGACCGTAGGTTTCAGCCCAGGATAACCTATACATTAATCCGCCCGTCTCTAAACTTATCCCTTGTTGTGTTATGTGCATCAGTGTGTCCCGTCTTGTGCCAAAGACTTTCTATGCTTATGGAAAATGAATCAACGATATATATATATATAGTTTCACACCTTGTGGCTGATTAGGCAGGGAAAACTGAACTGGCCGTCCCAGGAAGAGATGGAGATCATAGGCATAAGGCATCTCGTCCGGGCACACCAGGCTGTACGCGGTGCCACTCCTGCCAGCACGGGCCACACGACCTGTGCCACAGAAATACAGCATGAACCCATAGATTCAACCTCTCTAGAAGACGCTGAGCCACCATATCCACTCCCACACCCACCAACTCTGTGCAGGAACAGCTTGGCCTTGGAGGGGAAGTTGTAGTTGATGACATTGTCCAGTAGGGGGATGTCAATACCGCGTGCGGCCACATCAGTCACCAGCAGCACCATTGCCTTGCGGTGCACAAACTGTCCAATGTTGATCTTCCGTGCCGTCTGATCCAGGGCGCTGTAGATGTAGGCGCACGGCACTCCCTGCAAGGCCAACAACTGACACACAGATGGAGTGAGATTCCCCACAAGGCAAAAAGTACTATTTTTTCCCCGCCATGTTGGATTAACCCAAAGTAATACCACATCGCATGAAAACTGTCGACCACTTTTTATTGTCAAAAGCAACAAAACATGGATTCAAGTATCTGACAGCTGAACGTTCTGAAGGTTACAGGAAGACACCTAGATACATCTAGGAGACATCCAGAAATGTGCTATGGCTCACCGCAACAACATGGATATGCCATCCACTTGGTTGATGCCTCCTCCATAATTGACCAGGAGCATTCTTGGGGTACTCACCTCTTTCAGATACTCCACATGGTGCTTGGTGGCCACAAAGACCACGGTCTGCTCCTGGGGCTTCACCACATTGCGCAGGAGGTGTAGCAGTAGTGCAGGCTTGTCATCAACACGCAGCTGGAAGAAGGCGAGCTGGAGACAGAAGGGGCAGAGTGTCAGGACTTCCAAACATACATCTCACCAAGCTCTGTGACAAGATCAAATGAACTTACCTTCAGCTGGTCGCTCAACTTGGTGTCCACGTCCAGACGAATAAGCACTGGCTCCGTCAGTCCTGGGGCGGCACAGAAGAGCATATGTGACTCATAGAAACCAGTAACCATTCACATAAAAGCCAGAGCACCCACTGTTTAGTGACTGAGCACGAGGCACATACAGCTTCAATGACAGAGGTCACCGTGACTAAAAACACTGTGGAGTACAGAGAAGAGATGCTCACCAGCTCTGGCGAACTCCACCAGCATTTTGGGCAGGGTGGCAGAGAACAGGGCGGTCTGCCGGGCGTCCGGAAGGCGTTTGATGATTTCCTGGAGCTGCTCAGCGAAGCCCATCTCAAAGAGCCTGGCAGGGCGGTGAAGACATGCTCATTGGTATGGACACACCACCCACACTCATACCTGCTCAATTCCCCACATATTGATGAAGTGGGCATCTTCTCCAGGGCTCCTGCAAACATGTGGGCCACTAGCAGGCCATGATTTTATGCAGTTTTAATCCTGGAGGTAATATTACCTGTCGGCCTCGTCAAACACCACGTACTCCACGCTCTGCAGCTTCAGATTCATCTGCATGACAACGTGCATAAGGCGGCCTGGGGTTCCAATGATGCTGAAAATGGGGGGGGGGGGGTGAAGGTCAGAGATCTCACCATCCATGTCCTGCCCTGCTTTATCTATACAAAATCAGACATTCTGCTGCTTACATGTCTGGATTCTCATGGAGAGCAGCAAACTGGTCATCCATTCTGGGGAAAGTCAAAAGTAAGTACATAAATAATCCGGGCCCAGTCACATCAGCCAGGCCCAGCCTTCCCAGAATGCACAGGGTGCTCACACACTTTCACAGTGACACTGCGTACCTGTCTCCACCAAGGATCAGTGCCGTCTTGAGCCCCGTGAACTTGCCAAGCTGGAACACAGCAGCACTGCATTTACACACATATTACTTACAACCAAGAATATGTAAAGCCAGGGAGGGAAAGGGGGTAAAGCCAGGGAGGGAGGAAGGGAAGGAGGGTAAAGCCTCAAGAGACTGTATATGAAATTCTAAAGGTTCCTTTTACATGACTGCCCAGCATTTGTGGTGACACATTAATCACATGTAACAGCTATAAGTATACAGAGACTCCTCTAATTACGAGTCAGATACGTTCCGAAAGGCCGCTTGTAACTTGAAATATTCGTAAGTCATTATCCAACGTCATTTTAAGGGTATACGCAAATACAAAGAACTAGGAGTTTGCACACTCCGCTTTGGACTTACAGTCCTCTTCCATGTCTGGAAGTTTACAAGTTGAAAGTTCGTAAGTAGAGGAGTGTCTGTATTTTGTTTTTAAATTTGGCTACTGGAAATTATAATCAAACTATGTAAGAAACTACAGTGGTACCTCGGTTTTCGAACTTCAACTGCGTTTCAGTTTGTTTCCCCAGTCCGGTCATTGGGTGTGTTCCACTTTGCTTACAGCGCTGGTTTAAAGCAACGCATTCTGATCCTGATGCAATGCATTAATTTAAGATTAGATGCATTGCGACCTCTCACCCGGCTGTACAAACTGGAACCGCCTCCATGACAACAGACCTTTATGCTTATTGGCCAAAGAGTTTAGATTCGCGCATGACGTTTGTATCCCAGGCAGTTCTGATGCATATAATCTGCTATTTCTACCGAATATCACGTAAAGCAGTGAGAACTGGTTTTTGGTTAATTTACCTTTTTAAATAAATAAATAAATAAATAAATTTACCTTTTTAAATAAAGTTTAAATAAATTACATAAATGCTCTAATAGTACACGTAAGTTATTGGTTTATTTAATATTACTTACTGTAATGTTGCACTGCTTTATTTGATTAATCGTCCGGTCTGTGAAGAAGGCATTTAAGTAAGAATTGCATTGTAGTATGACTCATTTCCTCGTGCGTACAATTAATATAAGGTCAGCGTTCACGGTTCGACTTATGATATTCAGATCGAGTACTGGGTCAAACTGGTTTGTTCGACTTTCAAGAAATTCGAGTTCTAGTGAGTTTGAGAACCGAGGTACCACTGTAATTGTAACCCAGTCAGTTTCTATAGCTGAAAACGTTTTGCAGGACAAAGCTGATCTTGTGGAGAGGATGTATGGAAGGGGGTAGTGGGGGTGTCTCACCTCTTTGGTGAACTTCATGGTCTGCAGTGCCAGCTCACGGGTCGGCGTCAGTATCAGTGCTCTGGCGCCGCTCTGGGCTAGGGGAGCCTTCAGCCGCTCAAACATGGGCACCAGGAAGGCAGCAGTCTTTCCACTTCCCGTCCTAGCCATAGCCACCACGTCTTTGCCATCCAGGATGACAGGAATTGTCTGAGGATTTGCAAGAAAGAAAATTCCAATAAGCTCTCTGCTCCTCTTCTTCATTATGGCCATTCTGGGGGAGAAGAGATTACCTTTCTCTGAATTGGAGTGGGCACTTTATAGCCCTTCTTCATTATGCCTTTATAGACCGGGTAGCTCAGCCCTAAAACAAACGCAGCAGCATTAATCTTCTTTGTGTTTGCACACAGATACCTTTAGCCATTTCATTAAAGTAGCCTCTTACCCATGGATTGAAAGCCTCCCGATTTCTTCTTCTTCTTGTTCTGTGCCCTGACAAGTTCTCTGGTGTCAGGCTCGACGTCCGAGAGGCATTCCGATGGTGCGGGAAAACGAGGCAGCTTTCTCCCGTGCTTCGCAGAAAAAACACTGACATTTTACCCAGTGGAAAACACAGCTGCCCCCCCAATCAAAAAAAAAAAGAAATGACCGTCCACAGCATGTTGTTCGTAGGTACCTCGGAGTATGACTGGTACTAACAAATTATTAAGTAGGACAACCGGATAAATAAACAGCTTATGCAGACGTGAATGTATAAAACAGCAGTATCAAAACCAGCGCCAAAATAATAATAATAAAAAAAATACTTACAGATTCATCTTTGTCTATTTGGGCAGCCAGTTCAAATTCCCCACCGTCCGATTCCACATCTGGCTCTCGATTCCCTGGACGTCGTTTCCTTTTCGTCAACTTCTTCTTCCTCTGAGCCATGGTGGCCGATATAAATTCGTAAAAATAAAGTGGAATTTAAAAACCTCTTGAAATTCTGAAAGACTACAGTCAGACCTTCTAATACTAGGCAGACATTTTGCAGCACGTGTTTCCCCAGCATTCTGGCCCCTCCCATGTAGCGTAAAACGCAATCCGCACAGTGTTGGCTCCACCCGCTACAGTCAGCCTGCCATGTTCGTTGCAAGAGTATTGTGAAGCTGTCCACTCGTAGATTCATCTGTCCGATTTCTATGCCCACTTGACCTGCACTCTTTATCTATAACCAAAAAGCATAATGGGTGGATCGGTAACCTTTGATCACTTTCATCATCAATTAGAAGATCTATCGCGGCCAATTTTGTTTCACTCAGACTGAGGGAAAGTCGAGTATTTTGCCGAAACTTTTGTACGTACAAAACCTTACTAAATTTTCATCGTCTAGCCATGAAAGAGTAGTATCGTGATGCATTATGATTATTAGGCCCAGTAAAAAAAACATTAGTTTATAATCCCCGCCCGCGTGGCGAATGTAGCCCGCGTCGATTGTTTTTTTATTTTTTTAAAGTGTATTTTCCTCTGTAAATTCCACTGCCGGCGTTCACAAATTTTGAATGACGCTTTTAAAAAATATTTTCTTTTCATATTAATTTTGCAGATCAGCCCATACGTCATACATCTGTTGCTGTTTCTTTTGTTTACTGTTGATGTGGAAAACTTATCTTCCGTTATCTTTTTTCTAAGGAATAAAAAAAAATTGCCCTCCCTCATCACTTGTTTCTGATTCTGATAAACTAATGATTTTTTACTGGGCCTTAACGACCGTGTATGGAAATGAGGATCCGGGGGGGCGCATCAAATTAAAAGTTGTTAAAGAATCAAAGACACAATCTTGGAAGTTTGAGGCTAGTCACTGAACAGCACACAATTCTAATAAGTCTGCTGCGTAGATTTTCCTTACTAACTAGAAGCACTAGAAGCCTTTTGCGGAGTTTAGTGGAATTTGTGAGAATTAAGCAGTGTGATAAGAACTTAATTCGAAAATTCCAAAAGCAGTGCCTTCTGCCTGAAAGAAGTTCTTAAAAAATACTGTTAAGTGATACAGAATTAATTTCATTGGTAACAAACAGAGTCGTATTTGCTTTTATTGGGTCTAAAGAATAAATTCTAACCTAAAGTATTCGTTTACAAGAATAAACTTGCTTTGCAAAATAACCGATTTTAGTTACCACGTCAGAACCTGAGTAAGGACACAATTTATATAGAATCACATAACATAGAGTAACACGTAAACAATATTCCTTTTCCTTTTCACGAGTACAATGTTTCTTTTTAAATGAACGATTAAGTTAACAATAGTTACCCTTTGTACATCTCTGAGTACGTATGGTCATTTGAGAAGCTTGATAAAAACAAAAAATACTAAATGCACTTAGAATGGGAATCATTGAAGACCAAGGACTAGACCTCTAACCTTAAACTGTCACCTCACCATTTGCATGGCCATGTAATAAAAGAAAAAATAAATTTAAAAAACACCAGCAAACATTTACACCGAAGTGGAATCTCAGGACTCCCTATATGACCCAGCAAACTTGCAAGACAGACCAATAGGCTCAATTGAAAAAGGGCTTCTGCTTAATTAAGGTATCATTAAAATGCTGCTGCCCTCTTGTGGTGTGATGGCCTAATCAGATCAACTGTGGAATAATAACCGTAAAAAGCTGTAATCAGACAGCTGCTGTATCACCATAAACACAACAGTCATAGATGTGATGAGGACTTAACGGTTAAGTCTTAACCATATCAATGTAACAATTACGGGAAAAAACGAAAATGCCGTAAAAACATCATGTGAACGGGTGAGTCTGTAGTCTTGAACATAACTAACTACAGAATTAACAGGAACATGAGGTTGCGCCCTCATTTTATAAAGCTTTAACTTACATTATATATGTTATTAAATACGCATATAGCATGTATTGAACACTTTACAAGGAGTTTGTAATAATATCAAGTAATACTGTGGTGTTAAGGGGTTAAGAATTTACTTTAAGTGTGCTCATGAACGTGTGTGAGGACTTCCCCTAGTTATACAGGCTGGTCAGCTTGATGCACCCTGAAACCCACACAAGCCAGCACCATAGAACTGCGTCAGAATGCCTTGGTCCTGGCCGTGGAGCAGCTCCCAGTCCACATCTCGTTATATCGAGGTTGTTATGCAAGTACAGTCTCATGCTTGGTCTTTTAAGTGTCACCTGATTGGTCTTCGCCCAAAAATCCCTAGAGGCACAGGCACTTAACGGCATCTGTCCTCCTAGCTCCCGTGGGTGGAATAATGTTATCAGTTTAGTGTCAAAAACGTAATGCATAGAAGCGAAACAAAGGTCTTCTCTCATTTCCCTGTGAGGGGCTGTCTGTCACATGACCCTTTTCAGTAAGGTAGGTAAGCTGCACGCCCACATGGAGGGCGGAGCTGCCCCTCAGCAGGGGCACTGAGGGAGGGCCGGTGCTCAGGTTCTTTGATCCCATTAATGCCTTTGGTGAGCAGAGAACCACATGAGGAACATGGGTAGGGCGCTGGAGTGCTTATGCATCAGTCATGCGGGGCTGGGGTCCGGGGGCAAGGCTGTGTGCTAGTTGACAGTCTGTGGGTGGCTGGTGAGCTCCTGGCTGGGGTTGTCTAGCGTGTCCAAGGGCTGGTCTGGGAGCCGGTGAGGATGAAGAGGACTCTCCCTGGTGTACTCCTCATACCACTCCTGAAACAACCACATTCAAACTCCTTCAGTATCCTGCCCCTTACCAGCTAGTAAAGCACGTAATACTACCATATTACTGTAATGGCAGCTATTAAAATAATAGTATAAATAATAAAGATATTAAAATGATAAATACTTTATCACATTCAGAGGTGGAGCTAGTGACGGCTTCTGTGATGGCCCTGCTGACATGTTACACTCCCAGCCCCACCCTAAGCAAGCATCTCACCTGGATCTCCTCCGCATACATCTTCATGCTGAGGTCGCTCTTGGTGCGGGACCTCCGGCCCAGAAACACCAGCGAGGAGTGCTGTGAGACCAGAGACAACCACTCAAAACCCCTCAAATTATCAGACGAGACACACAACTCCGGAAAAAATTAAGTGACTGCAGCAAAATTCTCAGTTTCACTCTTTTCATGGTTTATGGGTATATGCCTGTGTAATATATACATTGTTTTGCAAACTCTTCCCTGCTTCTCATTGATGAAAGGCTTCTTCCTTGCGCAATTGAACCCCAGTCCTGCTTCTAGGAGCCTGATATGAACTGTCCTAGCAGTGCACTTCACACCACTTAATGTTTATCATTCTTTTTGAAGGTCACTTGAAGTCATCATTTGATTTATGAGGCACTACCGATTAAGTTAGTGGTCATTTCTGCCATTAGGAACTTGCTTCCGCCCTCTACCTGGCTGGTTTTTGGTCACTGACAGTGTCTACTTGTTCCTACGTACTACTGTCTTAGAAACTGAGCTTTGAAGCATCATGTGTGCAGCACAGCCTTCTGCCAGCAGAACCAGGATTAATTGTTTTTCAAGGCTATGTAACTCCAAAGGTCACTTTGATATAGCTACTGGTTAACGTCAGAAAGCCGAGGTCAGAGCAGTTGCACTTGCAAGCCACCCTGAGGACCGTTACGCACCCCGCCACGCTCCATGCTCAGCAGCACCCCCTGCAGGGAGCGGAGGTTGGAGCCTCCAGGGCAGATCTGCTTGTACAATTCCAGCGTGAGGAGAACCTCCTCACGTGACACTTCAGCTTCTAGCACAATGCCGTTCTCATCTACACAAAGACAGGAAACCAGGTGAGGAGGCCTCGATATGAGGCTAACGTCGTGTGGACAGAGCCCCGGCCCGCCTCCAGTGTGTCCAACCTTCAGGGTCTCCAATGAGGTCACGGTTCTTGCGGCTGTAGTTCATTCTGAAGACGAAGGCGTCCAGGATAAAAGCCACGATGATCGTCATGACAACCTGGAGGACATATAAGGTGACATGCCTGGCAAACTCGTACTTACAGGTCATCTGAGAACAACAAAATTATTCAAGTAAAAAAAAAAAAAAAACACTTTTTGTCCTGTTTGGAATATGATGCATTTTTATTATGGGATACATAATAAGTAAGATTGTTGGAGAGCACTGCAGAAAGTCCTTTAGGTAAAATTTTATTTTGACCCAAAAAAAAGTCAGTCACGCATGAGCTGAAATGCTGCCAGCTGTTCGCTAACCCCTAAGTCAATGAGACAATAAGATGCTGATTAAAAGGGTAAAAACACTTAGGAATACCTTGTATTAACTGAACCGCATAGAAGCTAGCAACCAAAGAGTAAAACAGTCGGCAGCCAGCTGTACAAACTGGTGGTACAAGGTATAAGCGCCTCACCATGGTGACGATGTAAAAAGTCATGAAATAAAGGCGACTCCAGTGGCTGGTCTGTGAGGTCACTCCTTCCTAACAGGAAGGGGGGGGCATTATTGCAGCACCATCCGCAATGCAATAATTACAGAACCCCACTGATTACAAGTCATGTAAATACCGTGCTAGAATTTATACATACATCACCACATATTTATCACAAACTAGCAGATCTATTCAATCGCCAGAAGGTGAGCATATCTTTATAAGATTGAGTTTCTTTCACTTACCATTGTAATGTACCAGTTGTTGACCACAGTCAGCTCAAACAATGTCACTGAAAAGAAAGCCAGAAAAAATTTCACGGGCTGATTTACAGTAGCAGAACGCTGTTAGTAATTTTGCATTTGTTTCAAAGTAAAACATCAAGTGCAGTGTAGAACTAGTTTCCATGGGTGACCTTTCAGTGGAACAAACTGTCAACCACTTTGACTCTCCGTGTGCTTGCACGGACCCCAAAATATCAGCTTTATGTTTTGTGTGCATGCCTGAGCAGGACATGTATGTCTTTGAAGGTTTACCAAAGCTGCTGAGTATGTTGTTGAAGTTGTTGAGATAGTAGTAGCCCTCATCCAGAACCGTGTGGTTGCCCACAGTGATGTTGATCTTCTTATAAGAGTTGGCCACTGTGCTGGTGCTGGGTGTCATGTCACAAACCCGAGTCACATGTCATGAGTCACACGTCACAAACCCAAAATCAGCAACCGACACAATAAACTGATGGAAAATTCACAAGAGACATGCAACAAACTCCTGTGGAAAGTCAATGTTTCCCTACTTTGTGAAACTCACTGTTGTTTCCTCTGACAAGGTTTTGGCGATACGAACAAAACAGATGGAAGAAGAAGCATTTAGCCTCCTACAGGTTTGACTAAGAGTCATGAGGTTCCTCGCAAGGAACTTGCACAGCAGCATACTTGCAGCAGTTGGGGTACACCACGTCAGCGAAGAACTCCATCCCGACGATGGCAAAGGAGTAGTAGAAGATGATGAGAGTCAGTCCTAAGCTGGGGAGGGGGGCGGAGTTGGAACACAAATGAGAATCTTGTACAGTAGCAACAAATGCTACTGACACACAGCTCCTCAAAGCTTAAAACACTGAACACTAGAGAGGCTCTTACTGACATGTGAACATTGATACCAAAGGTGGAAACAGCTGCAGTGCACCATTAAGGGATGGTTGATGGTCAAGGGGGGGGTCAAGGCTACCTGGCCATCCTGGGGAAGAGCTCGAACATGGTGTCCAGCACATTACGGTACCGCTGCTTGATCTTGAACAACCTAAGAAAAAAATAAACATTTTAGTCAAGCACCTGAAAATGGTCTTTGCAGCTCAAATCTGCAGTATCTAACCATGGGAGAGTAACAAGCTTTGACAGCGGCTCCGGGTGGGATTACTAAGACCAGCCTATGACAGCCCGGTTTTAACTAATAAGAACCAATCAGTGCCGGGCATCCATGGATGACTCCATCCACTAGTCACCCCTCCACACAGTGCAGATAAAGCAGATAAAGTGGGGTGTTGGTGCCGGCGTCTCTCGCTTTCACCCACCGCAGCAGCTGTAGCGGTCGGAGCACCACGATGAAGTAGAAGGGTTCCATGTCGAAGGCCAAAGCCATGAGGCCCAGGAAGGCGAAGAGGGTGACTGAGAAATCGAACCTGCGGGGAGAGAAGCAGAGACGCACTGCGCTCCTATGGTCCTGATGGCCTACGGGGGCATTTCCCCAGTCTCCTGAATACATACAATAACAGAGGTACTCACAGATGCCAGCCTGAGCTGAAATACTCCATGGGACCCAGGCCTGTGATTTTCAGCAACATTTCCACTCCATAAACTGCACAAAACAGACATAATGTACATTAAGGCTGTGTATGGAGTATGCTGACCAACCCTGGAACCATCCATGGCAAATGCAAAACAGAATCTCAGTTGTTCTCATTGACACTGACTGCAATGTAAAGGCCATTAAAAAAAAGAGCGAATGCTTTCTTAAAGAAAAATCAGGGGGCGCACAAGCCTTAGATCTTCCCATGCATGACAACATTAGTGCAATAAAATCATTAACTGGTGACAGTACTACATCAACTAAAACTCGTGCATTATGCTCGCATAATATGTTATGTCATTGGAAGAGGACGCCTTGAAAAGGGTCTTCTGACTTACTGGTAAGGAAGACTATGTAGCTCCAAGGCACCTTCTGGGATAGGGTGAACACACCTACAGAGCAAAGGAAGCCAGTCACGTATAAGAAGGTACACAGAGCAAAGACACAGGCAGAGATACCACACGGTACCAGAGGAGGCCTTACTGTTGGATATGTACGTCTCCACCAAGATCCACACGCCGTTCACCGCAACGACAAAATCTTTGGAGAGGAATAAAAACCCTTTATGTTTAAGGTGCTCCTTCACACCAACCCCAACGAAAGTACCAGCTCGCTACATGGGAGAAATTCTTGGACCTCCAGCTTGACCGATAACCTTCCTGGCCTTATTCCAGCTCAGTGAGTATGCTGGATAAACTCAGAGCAGGGAGAAGCAAGGAGCTGGCTCTTAGAGGACAGAAGGTCCAGACCCACATCTAAACAAACAAAGCACTTACACATGGCGTACTGGAATGGTTTGGATTTCACCAGCATATTAATGCCTGCAAGAGGAAGTATTCATTATTAATGGAGGTAACCATAATACAATATTTACAATATTTTTACAAGTTAATGATAATTCGGTTGAGTTCCACCAAGATGCAAGCTAAAAAAATAATAAAATATTTTGAATTCAAGCGCATAATGCAGCCAACTTCACAACAGCAAATATACCGGTAATTAAAACTGGCAGCCGGTGTGTAGCCTGCATTTCTCAGATACTGCTATATTGGAAGCTTAATTTCCACCATTTTACAGGACAACATAGCAGAATTAATATTGCTTGCGGACCTCCCACACCCCACTCAAGGATACAAGGACTCAAAGATTTTGTCATAAGCAAATAACCTGCAGTGAAAAGAAAGCTGGTCAACTCCACTGTAATAAAAAATATTGAAAGTAGTAGTGACATAAAAAGTAACAATATAATAAATAGATGATACATAAGGAACAGAAAGTTATACTGAAACTAGCACCTGTACTATCCATCCACCATCTATTTCCATTCTTACCACCAAAGTTCCTGGGCATCATGAGGCCAAGTTCATTGGCCACTTTATTAGGTACACCTTGATAGAACCAGGTTGTTCCCCCATTTGCGATCAGATCTGCCTTAGTCCTTCTGCACCCTTCGGCCATCAACAATGAGTTTTTGCCCAGAGAGCCGCTGCTCACTGGATGTTTTCTCTTTTTCCCACTCATTCTCCATAACCCTGGAGATGGTTGTGCTGGAAAATCCTTGCAGATCAGTCATTTCTGAAAGACTCATACCAGGCCATCTGGCACCAACAAGCAAGCAAACGTTCAAAGCTGCTAAAATCACTTCCCCATTCTGGTGTTCAATGCTCCTGCCCTGTATCTGCATGATTTTATACATGGCGCTGCTGACATATGATTGGCTGATTAGATAATTGCTATAGCGAGCAGTTGAACAGGTGTACCTAAAAATGTGGCCAGTGAGTATATATGGCGTGTATACCCCACACCCGGAACACAGAACTCAGAATTTTTCTGTAGCTCCATAACATGTGATAAGAACACACTGCCTGCTTAAAAATGAAACAATTTGTTCCAACACAAAACAAGTAATGCAATGCATTTTTAATGCACGTGACACAAAAAGGTACCAAATTTGTATATACTGGATACACAGCTCAAGTTACCTTTGAAAATGAGGAAAGTGGTGTGTGGAAGGTCATCAAACCAGTGCTCCCCGCTTCGCCGCGGCTGTGGGGCAGACACACACACACACACACACACACACACACACATATATACACACAGGTCAGCACTCTAGAGCACAAGAGAACCAATCAGAGCTCTGAAAGCAAACATTATCCTACCTTCCACTTTAAGCCAATGACTTCATAGAAGTTGTAAAATTCCTCCAGGCTGCAATAAAAGAGCCCAGTGTATGGTGGACGGCCTCAGTCAGAATGAAAGCACTAAACCAGACACATTTCAAAATGTGTCTGTATGTCCCCTGTGTTTCAGGTAGGGGGCGATGTACCTGAGCATGGAGGAGTCACCGCGACTGAGGGCTTTGAATGTGAGGAAGCGGTCGCGGGCACTCATCCGTGGCCGGTAGAAGCGCATCAGACCGTCGAACTGCTTAAGCGACACCCCGTTGGGCCTCTGCAATGGCGAGCCATCAATCTGCATTAGCACTGAGATGATGACTGACAGCCACGTCAGACCGCAAGGCTCTAGGGGACGATGTGCGGCTGGGAACCTGCATCTTCACGATGAATTTACCGTGAGCTTATGTGGGGAGCTGCTCGGCATGACAATAAATCACAAAGAGCATTTCCTCACCATTTGTTTTACGGCAGATAAAAACAAAGAGAATTAATGCCACTCATCTAAAACTGACTCGGATTAGCTGAAGGCCACCGGGCCGAAACAGGGCCCCACCTGGCTAACAGACACTGACAATGACAGACAGTCGGTACTCACTTGTTTGCTGACCAGAAGCTGGAAGGCATGCTCTATGGCTGACCGCTTGTGCAGCAGCAGCGATTTGAATTTCATCTTTTCCACATCGTTGAAGGTGTCAAACACCACGGCTAGGAGCTAAAAGACCGGGAGATGTACACAGCGTTCAAGATACACAGCGAGAAGATATTAATTCTCTAAATCAGCCTTTCCCAATCCGGCTCTCAGGGATCCAGAGAGAGTCTACAGGACCTGGGAGGGTGCAAAAATGTGGTGGTCTGGTAGGGGGCTGGAAGGGAGCAAAACCATGAACCGACTGTGGGTCCCCAAGGACCACATTGGGAAACACTGCTCTCAATTAATGCATCCAATTCAATTAATGCCCGTCAGACTCCAAAAGACACCCACCAGGTTCATGATGAAATATAGCTCAATGGACAAGTAGACGATGAAGAACACACAGGACCACCGGTTTTTGGAGTATGCTGGCATCATCACGTCTGGAAAACTGAAGGAAGGTGAATGGAGAAGGTCAGAGTTAAACCCAGCCTTAAAGTGACCATACAGTCCTGATATCCATAGCACACAAATTATGACATGCACCACATTCCACGTTAAGGATAAAAACGACTAAGGCTGCCTGGTGAAATGCATTGCGAACAGACGCTACTCACTTTGCCGTCGTCAGGAGGACAAACAGGCTCACGATGCTGTTTTCCAGCGAATTGAAATACTATGGACAGAATTGGACCCGTTAAAGGTTCCGCAGACAACCTCTAAAAAATAGTAGACCAAAAAAAATGGTGTCTCTTACCGGATCTGCCTTATTCTGAGAAAACAAATAAAATCCTGTCAAGATAAAGAATTTTTTTAGGGAGTTAGGGTCAGATGACCTTTTATATAAGGGGTGCAGATCGTGTGGGGGGGCAGAGGACTCACCCAAAATGGAGAAGATGAGCATGAAGAAGAGCAGCAGCAGCAGGATGTCGATGAAGGGAGGGAGGGACTGGAAGATCTGCCGCAGGTTCCTGCGCACGGCGCCGCAGTACCGGCAGTCCACCAGGAAGATGGGACGGAGGGCCCGCGTGACCCGCAGGTGGGACATCTGCCGGACCAGCACTACAATGGCCTCCACGAACTGGAGGAAGAGCACGCAGGTCTGCGGGAGGGGAGACAGAGGAGCACAGGGGAGATCTGGGCCCAGTCTGGGAGGCTAACCAGGGGCATGGATACCCTGGGAGATTCAGGGTAGGGGACAAATTGTCACCCATCACATACATTACAAGGCTGTCCTGTATCACAGAATAAAATGCCATCTTCTAGACTGGCTCATATTTTCGAACACATTTCACCCTTCTCTTTTATCGTGATAACCACACATTCAGAGCAAAATGAGGAGTGGCCATGAAAAAAGTGTGGCTTTCATTTCTACAAAAAGGACGCACTTCCCCCTACAAAGCTGCCAGTGACTGCGAAGGCCCAGCTGTGCTCGAGTGCTAGCAGAGTAATAAAGTCCCGCATCCACCACACGCAGTATCACCCACACACTAGCTCTACACTTGCTCATCACAGTCTACATATTGTCTGTGCACCGCATAGCTAATGCATTGTCTAGTAAGCCTTCTTTATCTGTTCAAGACCAGGTACTGAGACACACAGATGGACTGTGTTCACAGCTGTCCCATACATGCAGTCTCTCTGACTGGACACACTATTCTGCAGAAGTAAGTGAAATTAACAGTGACGTTCCATGGAGGTGGGGGGGGGGGGGGGCACATGTCTACCTTCACCCTGGTCCGGCTGTGGCGAATGAAGGTGTGGAGGCCCAGCCCGCGCAACTTCAAGCAGAGCTCGAAAGCCACCATGGCCAGGGCCAACAGCACGAGG
>JABFDZ020000118.1:4222389-4242417 GCA_019775955.2 Pollimyrus isidori
GATCCCCAAATCCAGGTGTGAAAAACTTGTTGCATCTTTCCCAAGAAGATTCATGGCTGTATTAGCTCAAAAGGGTGGTTCTACTAAATACTAAATACAAAGGGTCTGAATACTTAGGACCATGTGATATTTCAGTTTTTCTTGTTTAATGGATCAGCAAGAATTTCAAAAATTCTTTTTTTTCGTCTGTCAATATGGGGTGCTGTGTGTACATTAATGAGGAAAAAAAATATTTTTTAAAGATTTTACCAAATTGCTGCAATATAACAAAGAGTGAAAAATTGAAGGGGGTCTGAATACTTTCCGTACCCACTGTAAGCACCACTAGATATTTTGGGATCCATGAAAGTATCCCATACTGGGCTCTCAACTCAGACCAATACAATTATGTTCCTAAATTTTTAAGGGAGTTGAGTAGAGTCGTCCTCCCTCACATGTTTTCGGACTGCATGAGGAAACAAGAGAACCTGGAGAAAATCAGTACAGACGCAGAGAGAACACTGGAGGAGATGTGGGGACATTGGGCTCCCTGCCCTACACGTTAAGCTTCAGTTTGGAAGCAGAATTAACAAACACGACAGTGCTGTGTTCCACTGAAATGAAATGGAAATAATATTTGTTTTATGTCCTGGGAGAGAGACTTTCAGAGAGTAAATGTCTATAGCATATAGATTAGACGATCTGAAGCGGTGAACGTAAACGACAGGCAGCTGATCACCATGGAGATAAGTGAAAGCCCCTGATTCCACAGATGGAGGAATCAACGTGTGCCGGAGTGCAGCAGAAACTGCATCCGCATGGCCTTTCGCCGGCATCGGACACTCGGGCAGTAAAAAGGCAGCTCCTTGTATCGGACAGTTAGCTGTTAATCTCACCCCGGGCAGCCATATTAACCCAATTATCGGGAAGCGTGTCAGCAAAGGTGCTGAGTCTCCCCAGAGAATGGCGATGAGACCAGATAGGATTCCGCCCAGGGGGGGAGCCCTGCAGCCTGAGGGGCACAGAAAAATAGACACGGCTTGGAGGTGATTTCCATGCTGGGTCAGCTGCCCCTGGCATTCTGGTTATTGATGGCGGCTAAAACTCCATGTAGCTTGTAAACAATTTAAAACAAACTGCTTTAACCTTCTCCTAGATGCAGCTATTGGCAGATGCTCGATTAAGCAGCCTAGGAGGGGAATGCACCTTTTCACACTTTTTTTTTGGAAAACTCAAATTCAGAGTCCTTCTTCCCTCTCCCTTGCATTTCTTTTAACTTTTATTTGAAAAATTTCTGTTTATTGTATCTCCGTTGAATGCAATGTAACTCTGTCCTCTTATGTGATAAAAAAACAGGTCATGACAGCTTATGACATAAATCTTTGTTTTAAAAAAGTAGAAGTGGTCAGTTATAATTCATAGTTTGAAAAATTATACTTGACTAATGTTTTCCAGACAGGAGACAGAATGTTCCGGGGGAGTGCAATCTACAATGGCTGCCGCATATCGACATCAACTTGACAGCACCAACTAATAATAATGGCAATAATAAGATGGAAGAAACCAAGAGTTGTACAGAAATAGTCAGTTTTTGTTCAGAGCACAGATGTCAGTCTACGCCCCTCAGAGTTTCACATTTCTATTTCAGTACAGCTGCTCTCTGTCACTGTGTCTTACCAAAGGAGACAGGGTTCATACCAATCCCTCTGTGAACCTGGATGCTCAGTAAATGAGTTGGATGGCGAAGTGTAGGTGGATGTTTAATGAAATACAGCCAGTAACACCACTGGTAGACAGAGCCAGTGAGTCCTGGAAGGTGGTATTCAAGACCACGCCCCTGGATAGCAACGGCTGGACCATGCCCCTATACAGCGATGGCGGGACCACGGCCCTGGACAGCGACGCCGGGACCACAGCCCTGGACAGCGACGGCGGGACCACGGCCCTGAACAGCGACGGCGGGACCACAGCCCTGAACAGCGACGGCGGGACCACAGCCCTGAACAGCGACGGCGGGACCACGGCCCTGAACAGCGACGGCAGGACCACGGCCCTGAACAGCGACGGCGGGACCACAGCCCTGAACAGCGACGGCGGGACCACGCCCCTGGACAGCGACGCCGGGACCACGGCCCTGGACAGCGACGCCGGGACCACGCCCCTGGACAGCGACGGCGGGACCACGGCCCTGAACAGCGACGCTGGGACCACGGCCCTGAACAGCGACGCCGGGACCACGGCCCTGGACAGCGACGGCGGGACCACGGCCCTGAACAACGACGGCGGGACCACGGCCCTGAACAGCGACGGCGGGACCACGGCCCTGGACAGCAATGGTGATCTCCCTTCAGACGGGCAGGGAGACACCTGGGACGAAAGTGGAGAAGTTGGCGGGCACTGATCTCTGCAGAAGAAGGAGGGGACTGTCGCCCTTCAACACGAGGTTAAACCCCCCGTCGTGGGTAGACAAGGGAGGAAAACGTGTGGATGACCTGCCTGTGTTCACTCAATAGAAGACTGAGGGGACTGCCGCCTCTGACTAGGGACAGATATGGTGAAGCATATGAGGGGCGATAATTCATACAGTGGTGCCAACCTTATTGTTAGCCAATGACATGTTTGAAATTGGTGAGTGACCGGCAAGTAGGCACTCCAGGCACCAATCCGCATTCAGCTGGGGCCACTGACCCGGGGACCCCTCCCCTATATATGCCTCTGCTCGCAACCCTACAGACCAGTGACGTAGGACTGACAACCAGCCAAGGGAAGAAGCTCCTACAAACCCCAAAGCAGACCCCCCACCCAAGCTGCGCATATGTGAAATGTGCCAGTCTCCATATTCCCTAACTGCCTGCCAGCAGGGGCTTGTGGAGGCAGCAGAGAAAAGTCTATTATGGGGAACACACTGGGGGCAATTTATAGACCATGTGCTCTCTGGACTGCTGGAGGAAATCCGCACACAGAGCATGCAAAGCATCACACAGGCAGGGGTGGAAATTGCAGCCTCGACTCCAGAGGTATGAGGGTATAACCCCAGCCAATGGGTGTTGGGCCTCTTTTACTCGCTGAACGGCACCGTGCTGCCTCAGTCTGCAGTACATCCGTATTATAAGTGCATCTCAATTTAGTTGGCAAAGAAGAACAGTTGCGTGCCGGGATCCATCGAGCAAGACCATATGTCACCACTGCCAGGGAGGGAGCGGACGGGAAGCTTACAGACAAGCTGGCCTCATCCCCAGCATTCGGGATTCAAAAGAAAGGATTTACTCCTTAAATCTTGATTAGATTGAATTCCCTTCCAGAAGCGAAGCAGGATGTCTGTTACCAAGCGTAGGGAGATGTCCGGTGGCTGGGCTTAGGAGGGCGGATGTGGCTGAATAAGCCTTGTGATTTTTGACATTCTGCGCCATTAGCATGACTATAGCGGCCAGGCCCTGACTGAAGCCCACAGCCAAAAACCGAGGGCAATGTGGATTATCAGCCTGAACGCAAACCCGCCATCAGCCTGCCCCTATTCAGGAGCCAAAGCATCGCATCGTTCGTCCTTTGCCTCCTCCGGGGGTGTGGGGAGGAGGAGTGAGTGGAGTACAGATGTTGGGGGGGGTGCCGTGATTCCTCCTTCGATCCTCGCCACTGAGGAGCACACGGGTGTGCACTATTGCCGTGCCCCCTGGCCCCTCCCACAAGGATTTGACACGAAAGCGCCGCCCCGCATGTGAGCGGGAGAGAGCGAGCGAGAGCATTGGCGCTCGCCCCAGGAACGCGGCTGCCTACTTATCCCGCTGGAGCTCCGGAGTGGAATCCCTGCTCCCGCAGGCACTGGATGTCAGGGAGAGGCCGCACTTCTCCCCCTTCCCCCGGCCCCTGGGCACCAGCACCGCACCCATGACCGTAAGGACCTGGCCCGCTTACTGCTTCGGGTTCATACTGACATCAGAACTGTTTATCTGGCACGGTAAGTGTGGGGCACTGTGTTCCCCCGGGAACTGTGTGTGTGTGTGCGTGTGTGTTCATACACACCTGTAAACATGTGATCTAGGTGTAAACAGCTATTATTAAGTGCACCTATCGTGTCTGACTTTTTAAATGCAATATGGACCGTTTACAAGCACAGATGGTCATTATTGCTCTCACTTGGGCTCTGTCACACGCTGACCCTCTCGTTCTACTCTATGGCTGGTCAAGCATAGAGAGAGGTGGGGGAGGGGGGAATTCTCCTTTGATTTTGAATTCCCGTCACCTCTCTAATTTCTTTATGGCTTAATGAACGATATTCAGGCTTAATGAGCCTGAACAGGGCAATGTGAATGAATTGATTTTCAGACTGGGCTCACCTGGCAAATGCAGGATTCTTCATGCTGTTGGCGATGCATCTGACTGCCTTATTTTATTCTCTGTGGCTCTAGAGTATGAAAGTGCACTATTTCCATTCAGGGACCGGGGCTCCATTAAAGGAACACTGCATGTATCGATTTGTTTGAATGGACTCTCTCGTTATTTTGGAACAAATTTTTATATTAAATTGAAGTGAGGGGCGTAGCTGGGAGCTGCATATGCGACCAGGCTGGGTTCAAGTCCCGATGAGTCGCTGGGGCTGGGGTCACCCCCCGATGTCGGAGATGACGGGAATGGGATTTTCTCCTAACAGAGCGGCACAAACAGCCGCATGTGCTGAATCCCCGATGCCACACACCGCACACATCACAAGGCGTCAGGAAGTAAAGGATAACCAGCTTGGCAACAGCTACCTCAACGCTGGAACGAAGTCGCAGCAACCAAGTGTATGAATATTGCAAAATTACCCTTCGTCTTATTATGGCGTCAGTCCATACAGGGACCATATAGGACAGTATAAAGAGTCAGCAAAAACCCGCTGTAGAATGAGAAACCACCAGGAGACGCATTAGATATCGTTAATCAGATACTGTTAGTCCATATAGAAAGTGGTGTTGGTGTTTTCCTGACCGGTCTTCCTGACTTCCTGGCACCACTTCGCATACCGAGTTAATGTGTTTGTGAGTAGCTGGAAGACGTGGTTCATGGTAGATGTATCACGTTTCTGCTTCACAGTGAAGAGTGTTGCACAGAGGCTTTTCTAAGGGTAAATTTTGCTGACCGAGGGGTGGGCCCTGAGTAAATTTTGCATGGTCATTGGTTATCAGAAAGGGGCACTTGGAGAGACGCTTCCAATAGTCTCCACGTACCTGGTGTTGCACATCAGCAGCTGTCCATCTGTCATCCCTGTGATTCTCTTTTTACCCCCCGCTGGATCTCAAAACTCCCTTTCCACCTGTCGCTCTTGGTAACTATTCCGTGGCAGCTGTTTCCCAAACACTGTTTTTCATCTTCAGCCCCACGTTGATTTGTTTTTCTAAGAGCATTTTGGAGGATTAATTTGCCTCTGCTTCTGGAGCAGAGCTTGCCGGATAGCTGCATCTCCTCTTCCTCCTCCTCTTCTTCCTCCATCCCTTTGTTCTTCCTAGAGAGAGAGAGAGAGAGAGAGCAAGAGATGGCAGACCCCAGGGCAGCCGGTGCCTTTTTTCACACTGCGCTGTGTAATCTCCACGTGTCGGACATCACCGTGCATAAGGCGACACGCTCACGCCTGATGGGATCACACCTTTGATCCACTCGATGGCAGGAAATCACGAGGTGCACACAACCACCGGCTCGGGGTTTAAAATCCCCAAGTGCACAGCTGGTCCCATAGTTTTTGGGAGGACCACTCAACAACAAGGAGAAAAGCTCAAACATTAGGGGGAGCCCATGAGTGTGTGTGTATATGGACAATGGTAACCTTGGTTTTGAGAAAGGAGGAGCCCATTCTCAGAGGTGGATAGTTCAGGTCCAGAAATCCAGAGCCAGATTTTATTTCAACCAACCAGCTGAGTATAAAGACTCACAGTCAAAGAGTACTAAATTGGTTGATTGAAACAAACTTTCCAAACTATCCACCTCTACTCATTCTGTAGAATTTTTCGGAGGCTAAATCGTGTCTTTGTGTGGTCCTGGTCTTCGGTATATAGGTCATGCAGATGTCTGCCTGTGCAGTGTATTTTCTGGATTGGTTACATGCTTTACCCATGCAGACAGTGTGAATCTGAAAATGGGTGGGGGACAATTTGAGCAGATACTTTGAAAACTAAATGTCACGTCCAAGCCCTGCAGTTAACTTTGACTAAAAACAAACATGCAGGAAGAAATGGAATAGGCCACCGCTTTTTAAATCCCGCCTTTTCACCCCGGCCTCCATTACAGTCACAGGCCTACAGTGCTATGCCTGCAATGTTGGCTCGACCCGCAAAACCATCGATGTGGGCTGCTTCCACCCTGAGGTTGTCACCTGCTCCCAGTCCCACAAGGGCTTCAAGCACCGCTTCTGCATCAAGACTGAAAACAGTAAGTCCATCGCCGGCTGCACAGCCTTTCCCACACCAGGCTCCCACCTCCGGGCTAAGGGCTGCTGCTGTGGGATGCCAGAATATTTGGGATCAGGCTATTTGATCACTTGGACGCTGGGTGTCATGAAGGCGTCCGAGCCAATATCCTATGTTTGAGTCTTTCCACAGGAAAAATCCAGGTCATGATTACTGTTAGGATCTCTGCGGCCCGAGCATCTTAATCGAAATGTGGTTAATTTATCTATTAATTAATTTAATTACCCATCCATCCATTTATTTTCTCATCACTCATTCAGGTCTGGGTCGTAGGGAAATCTGGAGCCCATCTGGGCAGCACAAGACAGAAGGCTGGGGATCACCATGAACGAGATGCCAGTCCATCACTGTTAACCTAATTATTTGACAGATTTCATCCAAGTTATAACAAACAACAGAAATAAGCATACTGAAATTCATATGCCTCCTTGATTTCTTCCTCCGTTTGAGTGTTACAAACCGGTGCTTACGTCTAAAACTGTCATTGAGAACATACACGTAATCCCAGCTTTTGCATGCGCTTAAATCGCCGGGAAATTCTCACGAGGCGTTTAAGAGCGCGAGCCGGCGGAGCGGAGTGTTTACCATGACAGCAGCTTGCGCGCTCGCCAGATGAATGCCTCCTGCTGATTGATGCACGTGTGGTGGGAGATCCGACGCACGCCGGAAACTTCCAGATTGATAGCGGGGACCCGGGGAGCGCTCGGCTGCTAATCGCTTCTTCCACTCCACCCCCGACGAGACGGAAACTTTGCTCCCAGCTGCGCCCCGAGGTGAACGCGGCATAGTCACGACCCCGCAAAGGTTCCGGAATCAGCCTCTCGATCGGCTGCCTTTCATTCCTTTCCCGCTTTACTCGGAGGAAGGGAACAGGTGATGCTGGGTAACATGACAATAGAGTGTCATCCGTCCCATATACAGTTTTTCTCAGAAGCTTTGGTGCATTTCTTAGATCAGAATTTAAGTTCTCAAAACTAAAAATTGGTATATTCAAGCAAATGATTATGTACAGTTGTCTGATTTCTTACAGTATCAGTTCATGTGTTATGGCACAGCATGACAAAGGAGGGACGATCCACATACCAAATCTCAACAAATGGGGTTTATTTAAGAAAATGGAACAGAGGGAGAACCAGAAAACAAGGAGGGGTCAAAATAAGATAGGCTAGGTAAAACAAAGTAAGGCAGGGAGCAACACCGGGAATACCAAAAGTGGGGTGGACCCGGAAGCTACTACAACTAACACAAGAAAACTATAACTAAAAATCACACAGCTAACACGTGGTAAAAGCCACAATGAATCACTGAGGAACAGAACAAAGCCAGTCAGTTCAATACACAACTAACAAGACAAGACAAAGGACAGGTGAGAACCACAGCCAATAAACTAATCATTCGGGACTCGGGACAACAAGGAACAGGTGAGGTATATTACAATTAACAGACTAGTGCCTTGTCCACAAATACACGGGTATATTTTAAAAAGTAACTCCGCTTTCTGTAGGTCTTGGCAGGGGTGCCGCTAAGGGGGGGAAAGTTGGGACAATTCTAAGGGCCCAGAGATCTGCCTTATTAATAATAACACTACCTAGGGGGCCCAACCTCATATTTTGTCATAGGGCCCAAAATTGCTGGCAGTGCCCCTGCGTCTTGGGCTTTTCTCCACATGTAAACGGCATCTCGGGTCACGGAAAACTGAGCTTTTGCAAAACTCCATCCAAGGTGAAGATATTAAGAAACTGTTTTCATTGTCGATGCGTAGACAGGGAAAGCAGAGTTTTTGGCTTGAAACGTCAGATTGTGTGCCGTTGTCCACTTTGTTTAACGACAGAGCGTGCGCTGTTTGCTGTATGCACTAGGCGAGTTTGAGCAATGGCGGACTTAGCCGAAATAGTGCTTGTGCTAACCTTGCCGACAGGACTTCTTACTTGTGTACAGATGAATGATGAGTCACTCTCGCTTTATATTGATCAACACAGGCGTTGGAATGATTGGCTAACATGGGTAGAGTTATAATGCTGCCTGTTGTTTTGGCATGCTTCTGACAGCGCATTTTAGCAGTTTCATGTGGATGCAATATTTTTAGCAGACAATAACAGTGTAACATTTTTCTGATGCAAACTATGACAATGATGAAGATGCACAAGGCTGCACTTTTTCTACAGTATATGACATATATTAATTTAAACGTTACTGAATAACATACACTGTAACAGGCACATATACAGTATGTATCCATATATCTGTGTGTGGGTGTATTACACACTCATCTTCCCTTAGTGTCTGGTATTATTAATTTATGTCTCTGCTTTGTATGCCTGCTTCAGTTTTCCTTGATTGCTTTGGAGCATTTCTCATATGACAATTAGCATTTACAAAACAAGTGTAATCCCCACACTATGTCACTTAAGTTCTCACTGCTTCACACAAATTTCCAAATGTTTTAGTACATATATGCAAATGGTTTGTACAACTGTCATCAATTGGCACAAGATTCTGTTGCTTTAGTCCTGTTGGACATACTAGATTATGTATTTTCCCATTGTGATATGTGTGATCATTGTGTCACCACTTGCAAAACAGTTAACCAAGCTTTCAAAATGATTCAAAAATACATTCCATTAATTGCAGTGATATGGTGTCCTTGGTTCCCACAATACATGATTCTGTGGTTCTTGTATTACCATTCTGCTGTTTTGTGTTATATGATGCGTGAGTGTTTTCTATTTGATATTGTACTGTGTTTTGAGATTTTAAGACATTACATCCGCATGCAAGTGCTTTCTCTCATCAGTAAACTTTACATACTGCAATGTAGAGCCTTGCAATGTTGATCCTAGTGTCTTTGACATTAATAAGTATCAGTTACCTAAAGAAAAATGATCAGTCAGTGACAGTGAGAAAGTGAGAACCGAATATCACTCAGAATTGTGGAGCTGAGGAGCAGCAGACTTGCACTAACATACTGACAATATATCTGAGCATTTTGACTTTCATGGTTTAAACTATGCTGATGGTGCTCCTCAAAATTCATTGGTGGAATT
Organism: Pollimyrus isidori; assembly: GCA_019775955.2. Lineage (NCBI taxonomy): Eukaryota > Metazoa > Chordata > Actinopteri > Osteoglossiformes > Mormyridae > Pollimyrus > Pollimyrus isidori. Next base: position 4,231,850 of record JABFDZ020000118.1, read on the forward strand.
ATTTTCTTTTGAGACTTTGGGTAAATTACAGGCTTTTGCAGCTAGACCATATTGTACTATATGCATGAACTGTTTTGAGAAATGCTCTTCTAATCTTGAGAATGTTAAACATGTTTCATGAAATGTGCCAAAGGAATTGAGAAATCCTGCAGCTATTTGCCAAAAGTATTGCCATAAGCTTCTGCTCTCAGTTATGGGGTCAGTAACAGAAACCTAGCAGCACTAAGTTATGCGGAATTTACATCGTTAAGTTATAAAACCAATCCCCAAACACAGGTTTGACATTACGCTATGCTATTTCCAGCTGTGGTAAGACAACAGCCAGAGGAAAGCAGCTTATCCAGTATTGTTCACCGGGCATGAATTCCACAGTAATCTCCCCAGAGATGTCCCCGCAGATGCCTTCTATCATTAGTCTGGCCTGCAGATTATTTTCTTCTACCTTTAGAATTTCCTGTCTCCAGTAAAACTACTTCTGCTCACCACCTGTCAATCTGCCTTTCTGTTCTCACAGCCGCCTCAGGAATTGCTCTGACCAGCGGCTGTGCAACATCTCGGCACTGCCAACAGCAGGAGCTTCCAGGCATGCGCATCCACTGCTGTGATTCGGACCTCTGCAACAGCGCCCCCTACAGGCGTGGGGGCACACTGCACTGCCTGTGCGCAGTTCTTGGCTTGCTCTTGCTTTGGCTGCAGCAATGAGACTACTGCTGGCTGACTAAGGTGTGTGTGGAAAAATAGCCAGGTCACCACTACTTTACTGTCGCTTACTGTGCTCCACCATTTAATCAAAAAGTTGTTAAGAAATACTAATCAATAGTACATTTGTACTTTTCTCCATTTGTGTGCGGTCTGCTTATAATTGTTTGCTTAAAAGATCTCCAGATATCAATCTGAAAATCAAGAATAAGATCTATTAAAGCATCACAGTTTTTCTTGATCGCTTTGAAGCATTTCCCAAATGACAGTTAACATTTGCAAAACAATAAGTTTAATCGCCAACACCATAATTTCACCTTTGCACAGCAGAACATAATTTCTCATTCTTTCACACGTATTTCCAAATGTTTTGGTTATGTATGCAATTGTTATGTATGTTGGTCGAAACAGATTATGCAGTTTCCCATTGTGATAATTGTGCACCCAGAACAATATATGTATGTGATCACCGTGTTAGTCAGTACATGCAAAGTTAACCAAGCTTTCAAAATAATTTTAAAATATATTCCATAAATTGCAACAATTTTACATTGTTGTGTTTTTGGTTGCTGCAGGACCTGATTTTATCATTGTTTGTTTATGTATTGCCATTTTGCTGTTTGACTGTGTGACTGATTTGTTTTCTATTGTATTGTGTTTTGACAATATATCTAAGCATTATCTCATGGTTAAAATGATTGTACTTTTGGATTGTACTAATCCATAGATAACTTGTTTCTCAAAAGTAAATACTGTAATTCTTTTTTTGGGTAAGTTGCAACCTTTTCCAGCTAAACCTGTGTTGTACTATATGCATGAACTGTTTTGAGAAATTCTCTAATAGCCCTGGGAATGTTAAGTATGTTTCATGAAATGTGCCAAAGCGATCAAAAAAAACTGCAAACATTATCCGTCTAATACCGGTTTTTCATAGTTTTTAGTGAAATATGATCATCATCTTTATGCAGCTTGGTAACCCTCGTGAGGGCTGCAGTGGCTACAGACGTTAGCATGTTCTGGGTGATCTCCAGATCTTCCCAAGCCAGTTGGGAGATATAATCCCCCCAGTGTGTCCTGGGCATGCCATGCCCCCCAGCCACCCGCTGGGACATACCCTGAACAGCTTGCCTGGGAGTCGACCAGGTGGGATCCCGATAAGATGCCCAGACTACCTCAGCTCCTCCGGACGTTTTTTTTGGACCCCCAAACCCCTCCCCCTGTCACAGAGCATCGACCTGGTAGTAGGGGAAACCACGTTTCAGCTGCTCGTTCTCTACGCACAGCTCCTGCCCATCGGTGAGGATCTGGGTGCAGACTGACCAGTGAACCACAGCATTCGTCTTTTAACTTTGCTTCCGCTTTTCCACCATGGACCCACTGAAAAATCGCAGCCACCAAACTCATCCGCCTGTCATCCTATTACTGGCTCTTGTGAACGCCATCACGGTGTCTTCACTAACATCCAAGTATCAATTCTGGCATTTGTGAACACCTGACTCTCCCCGTCACCTCAAAAGCGCAATCACACCATCCCCGAAAAAGCACTATGGCCTCAGATCTGGAATCCCATCCCTGCCACTTTACACTAGGCACTGAAGCACTTGAGTACATGCTGTAGGTCCTGGTCGAAGAAAGCCAGAAGTGTGACATCATCTCTAGCTCCCCATAGCAGATGCTCTTCTGGCCCCAGTTGAGCCTTGATATCCTGTCTATAAAAATCTCAAAGGAGGGGTGCAGTTTGCTTGTGTTTGTAAAAGGGGCAGTTTACCCCAAAACTAATAAAAAGGTATCGTGTCACCGAGCAGAGGATAGCGCCAGGGTGCTTGTACTCGTATTTTCTTCTCAGTGATACGATTGGTGTGTGGAGTTCAGCAGGAGAAAATAGTCCCTACGTTAAACTGCTCACCACAAAATCTGTGGTTATCTGCAATAACCGGGTCATGGTATCTGGTAAGAGACATTGCTGTTGAATTTTTCAAATGTTTTTTTTTGGGTGCTTTAAACACCACAGAAAGAATGCCATTTGCTCCCATTATATTTGAGAGAAGCATGACATTTCCACATCCAATATCTCCAAGACTAAGCAATTTCCAGGAAAACAGATGGATAAACAGTACGGAAGTCCCATATCTTTTATCAGTTTTGGGGTGAACTGCCCTTGTAATGTTTGTTCATGTTTGTTAGGACTTCGCTAGTATTGTCTCAATATTTACTTTAAAAATAGTTAAGCAACCCTGGAAGACACATACAAAGGTTTGACATGGCACCTCTTATTTGCAGAGAAAGTAAATAGACCTAAGTGTGCAGCTGGCTGAAGGGTGGAGGGCACAGAAAGCGGGGCGTGGCTGGCCGTGGGGGTCAGACTTTGTTTCTTTATTAGCAAGGCCTGCATGTGCCCCGCACATGGAAACACAAGCCTCTATGGATCAAAGTCTGTCTCATGTGCTTTTTTATGTGCTGTGAGGGCTTGTGTTTTGGTTGGGTAGTAAAAACTTGGAATGGCTTTATGGCATCTCTCTGCCTTTTTAATGCATGTTGCGTTTTCTTAAAACCATTTTCGACGTGACCAATTAATATGAGATCCAGCAAAGGGGAAAATGGTCATTAGGACACAGAAGAAAGGTGGTTATACAGTAAAGCATGGGCATTGACTGGTAGTCCACGTTTTTTTTAGCAAGATTAATGTTCCTGTGGGAGAGGTAAGGAGTGTTTGAATATAGGCCACAAAGGAATGACTTGGTTATTTCTTACTAGAAAAAGTATAAAACTCTGACATGCAAAACCCTGCTACCCTGATTTTAAAGATCAGCAAGAGGTAACTCAGGTCAGATTGAGATCAAGAGATCAAACCGCTAGTGCATGAAGATTACTGATTACTGGCTGAATACACAGCCGGGGGTGCAATCAGCTTTCAGGTCTGCCGGAGGAAGGGGCCAAATGCTTTGTCTACAACAGCAATGAAATATCATAAAAGCAGTAAGCAGACTGCAAGCTAATAACTCAATCAAGAAATGTATAGATCAGTCAGTAACACTTTACTTAAAGCAGTCATCATAATGCACTTATGATGCATTATAATGCATTATGAAGGTATTTATAGTGTATTATAGAACTTTATAGAGCATTCATAATGCACAATAAACATTGCTATTATGTGTTATGCCTCTTTATAAATCATGATAGCTATGTTTATAATACTTTATAAATTATATGACATTATAATGCATTATGAAGGTATGTTCAGTCATATTCAGGTGGAATCTGGAGAGCCACTTACAGTATTTTTGTGAAATGTAATTCATTTTCTGTTAATTTAACACAAATAGTTACTTACATCCTGGGCAGGATTCTCCCTGTCTTGTACTTTCAGAGCATTCTGGGATAGGCCCTGTACTAGCAGGGATGGAGGATTTATGGATGGACAGATGGATGGATGAGTGGCATTTAGCAGCAGTGAAGTGCAGAGCTTACAATCTCACTCTTTCCCCCCGAACTGGAGCTGCAACGTGTTCAGCAATTTACTTGAGCAATTTGTGCTGCAGCAATCCGGCGAGGCAATCAAGGGCGCTGCCATTTTCTGTGGCAATCGAGGCCCCAGCGAATCGCAGGCTTTCATGTCTCTTCTTCTGTGGATCTCTCTCTTCATGTTCTAAAAAAACTAACAGGTGTTCAGCAGCAATGGAACAGGAGGCTTTTGGCATTAGATTTAGAGCCTTTAAAGTACTAGCAGTGCTGGCCTTGTAACGGCACACATAAGGTGTCCTGCCTGAACAGCCTCTGTACCACAGTTGGCTGAAAGATAGCAGGACTTCTGAAGCAAAACATTTAAAACACCCTGCTTTTAGGTGTGCTACCCAGGGCTGCATCAGTAAGATCATCTCCCCAGTGTGCCCCTCCTGTCTTTAAGTCATGTCCAGTTGTCTCCTTGGTAAAATCCATCCACACAGACTGCCTCCTGTCTCACCACCACCCATAGCTTGGGGTTTGTGAGGTTTTTCCTTATCTATGATGGGATAAACACCCAGTATGGCAGCCTTGGGTACCGTCAAACCCTATATGCTGATTTTACTTGGCTGCCATTTTGAAATAGAAAGTAAGGCTGAGGTGGCAGTCGCCTCATGCTGAAAGCTGGAAGTAACATTACAGTCAAACACTAATGGCTTGTAGACACAGCTCACTTATCCAAATTATTTCCGTAATTTCAAAATAACCCTAATTTAAAAAATTAACAAACATAAAGATTGCTGAGCTTACGCCGGTAACGTAATAAGAACTCAACAGGCTGCACCTGTAGTGGTGAAGTGTGAACTGTGACAATTAAATCCTAAAACACAAACATAAGGATAAATCAAAACCAAATTTATGATGAATACTAACTTTCGGGTGTTCCAATACGCCCCCATCAATGTTTCATGTGTTCTACAAATCTTCTTGTCAAACTGTGGATGTAAATGTCCATATAGTGACAAAAAGGCGGCATCTGGAGGCACGTTTCCCGAGACCTGCCGTTAGCTAATTATATATTTGAAATCGTTTCTATTGCTTATGGGTAACGTACCCTGGATGATTTCGCTAGGTGTAGATATGCTGATACGTTTGTTTGTTTAAAGTCCTGAAATAAGGTCCCACATCTCTCTTTATTTTAGCCATCCCCTGGCGATGGGTGTCAGGGTTACTTGAAAATCAATCTAAACACAATGCTTGGTCACATTCTCATCTTCGATACAGGCTGATACACAACAATATATCATACTACCATCAGCACTCCTACAATGCTTCTGGAATTCTTCCCACCTCAACCTCTTCTTCACACAGGAAATTTTCAAAATGGTGACTGGTGTGATATACTGTAAGGAGATTTGGCTGCTTGGGGTCACAGTCATTATCGCTATTCAGTCCCAGCTGAGCTTCAGTCACTCACGGGGGTGTAGTTACAGAATCAGCAGGTGTCATCACCTCCTCCCTTCCTCGCCTGTATCTTTTCATGGCCCCACTTGTTTGATGTGTGTTCTTCAGCACATGAACAACCCTAAGCATAGACACAATACAGCCAGCCAACCAGGACCCCCCCCCCCCCAAAAAAAAAAAAAAAGTCACAAGTCACAGTGGTAAATTGCATAGAAATGGTCACGCAAAAAGTGAAATTTCAGTCTTGTTGATCGTAGTACAACAACAGCGTAATAAACGCAATATAAGTATGTAAGATCTTTACATGACGTATTGAAATATGGTCATAGGACATAAGACAGAAATATAAAGTTGTGCAAATGAGTCAAATTGAATGGGCCAATGAGGAAGAGTGTGAGAGAGGAAGTGATGAAAGTGCTGATCTTACTGGCAGGTGGTAGAGACACACCTACCTCTGACTACAGAAGGGACCTGACACCCAGCTGCGAGTCTCGGCTTTTTGGTGTCCTGTAGGGCTCTTAATTATTTAACCCTTTGAAGCTTGCTTTAGCTGCGCACCAAGGACTCGCTTCATTTTCCGTTTGGTTAGATGGAGTTTGTGTGTTGCCCTCTGGCACGGCATCTACAGGGTCCCTGCTGGAAAACTTAACTGCTTTGAGCTGGTGAACCAAAGAAAGGCTTAATGTTGTGAGTTTATTACGGCATGTTATGGGAAAAACGTGCTACCGTGCTGCGTTTGGTAGCTGGGTCTGCTAGAATGATCACAAGTAGTGGGGTTTGCTAGCCTGTGCACCAGGGACTGGGTTTGCCAACCTATGCAGGAGGTTGCATGAGTGGCCATATTTGTGTTTGCAGGCTTATTAACAAGGGGTCAGGTTTGCTAGCCTGTGCATGAAGCGCTGGGTTTGCTTAGTCTGTCATTCATTACCCCCAGCAAGCACACGCTGGGGCCCTGAGCCCTAAGCACTTAAGGGTCATGACCCCACCAAACCCAGTTACTCCTCCCTCATCAAATCCCGTGGAGTGATGTTTGTGCCATAACTGCACGCAGGTCCCCTCTGTATGTTACACATGCAGTGACAGATTACAAGCTTGACAAACAGCAGCTTTCTCAGCTCCCGCCTGCTGCTCGCTGGATTCTTGCTCCTCAGTGATGAATGTTTAAGTCCTGCTTTTCCCCTGAAGTGACCCCAAATTGCAATGAGCATTTTTTAATTGTTTGCTTCAACAACGTCAAACTTTCTAAACATTTCATACCAGGTTTATTTACTGAACATTACCCTTGACTGATGTACATATTATACTGAATATAATATTTGTTACGAACAATCCATCCATTGTTTGCTGTCCTAGAATGATCTATAAGATAAATTTTGGATTTCCCTCCTTTCTGCTTCAGTTACAGAGGGTGCGCATTGAAGCTGCACCGTATTTAGCGACGCTCATGGGTTTGCATAAACGTGTATCGCTCCTGGCGGACTATATGACAATGAGAGGTCGGGTGTCACCCGACAGTTCCTTTTCATCACGGACACTCGACTGAAACAGAAGGAGAAGCGAAGTTCTCAGGTGTTAAGTGATTCAAATATGGAATAAAAGTGGCAATTAAAGAACAGACTCAGCCACTGTCTCCTGGAGACCTGGGAGTCTTCAGTACTTATTCTGTGATGTTATTACACCCTCACCATCCTGAGAGCCCAGTAATGATTGCACCAGCAGTAACAACACCCCCAAGGGCTGTTTTAATGATATTGCTGCCAGAGGGATGGAAGCTGCAGTTGCGTATGATGTACAGTAGATGGCGACATTTTCCAACAGGTGAAGCACGAGGGCTGTTAGCGCAATAGGCGCAGGGAATCTGCGGCAGTGAGGCAGCTCACTGGAACCCCTGCAGCCGGGACAGCCATGTTTTAACTCTTTACTTCTTAGAGCTAGGGAGAGGGCCAGGGGTCAGGGGTCAATGGGAGGTGTGTCCGGCAAAGATTCTGGACCCCAAAATGGCCCCAGGGGACAATCGGATGTGAAAACGAGCTTGGGAACGGCAATCCAGCTCAAACTCTCAAAATGCCTCCATCTCAGGGCTGTCAGGTTTTACTACCCATTACTTAGTGCCTGTAACTTTTCTGGAAAGCAATGATTTTTCCATTCACCTTAGAGAAACACTTCTTCCAAACCAGGAAATTTCCCTCATCTGTCAGTTCTGCTTTTATTATATCTGCAGTCAACGTGTGTCAGATCCCATGTAATGGGCTGTCATTCTGAGCACAGGTCGAGGGCCATCTGGTTTGCACATGCTCGCCTCCTGCTGGCTTGAAGGACAGCATGCATCTCTACAGGTTTGTCTCATAGCCCATCCTCGCTGCAAGTTCCAGGCTGGCGAATGCTGTACTGGAAACGGAGGCATCTTTAATGCTGGTGCTCTCCACTTCAGGGAGATTTCAAGGGACTGATGTGTATTACTTTTTGATATTTCCACATCTGTCACATCAGTCAGCCAACCTCCGACGACCGCCACTTTGTGCTTTTTTGAGCTTCTTGCTCTTTGTGTGCATGCAAAGAATCCATGGTTTGTTCAAGGAGGATTTTGCAGGCCCTTTCTGCTGTTCAACAATAGGTCCAGTGTAAAGTAAGCGTTTCGTAGTGCAATTTGTGGCAAATGGGAAAATTACTTTAAATAACACACACTTGTAAGTTAAGAGGGTGCAAGCAAGTTGATCTGAAGGATATAGTTCAGGGCGATTCAAATCACGGTCCTCAAGGGTTAAGTGCTGCTGATTTTCCAGCATTCCTCTACCTGTGAGCCAAGTGTGAAGCCTCTGTGGCCAATTAGAGTCAGTAGTTATTAAACTAACTACCTGGGTGGACTGAAAAGAAGACCTGGATTTGGAATCGAGGTCCAGATTCCAAGAATTAATCTAACATGCATGAAGGCTAATAGTAATTTCTACAATATGATGTCAGGATGAAATAAGATCAAAGGACAAGATGAAATATGAGCCAGGCAGGTTGTGAAAGATACTTAGTGCTGGTCGGCTCATCTGAGAGCATGGTCCGGAAGCTAGCCGTATCTTGGACAACAAGCCAGATGTGTCAGATATAAATAAGTAAGTATATGCTCTAAAAATCCATCCATCCATCCATCTATCCATCCATCTATCATCTAACAGCCATTCCTGATCAAGATGGCTGTGGGGCTTGGAGCCTCCTTCTAAAGCTGGGGTCTCCAACTGTGGTCCTGCAGAGCTACTATCCAGTCGGTTTTCTGTCCCACTTGGCTTCTGTTCCTGGTATTTATGGCATATAGCTAGGAAATGCTTTTATTACTGATTAGGCATGTTGCCAGGTAATAATATTACGAGTTTAAACCCCTCTTGAAATTATGTTCGCCCCCCCCTCCCCACTTACTGTATGTTGTCCAAATTTGCCAAGTTTATTAAATTTAAGAGGGACCTTTGCAGGAGCCTTGACCAAATTTATTTCTGGATCCAGACCTGGTAGAGGAACGTGAGTGGAACGCTTTGGTGTGGAGATGTGGGGGGGTTTGCATGTGGGGGGAGAGGCTGGAATAGAGGCAGAGGGTGTAGAGAGGCGTAAAAAGAGGGAGCGCTCATTAATGTTTTATTTATTTATGTAAGAGGCGCAGAGAAGCTCAGTGAGACGCTGTGACTCCCCCGTTACTGGCAGGCAGGGTCCTCCGGGACGCGTATAAATCACAATGACATGTGTGCAAAGTATTGGTGGGGTGGGGTGGGGCAAGAAGATGAGGAGCGTGCGCTACAATAAGCTCTTCATGTTGCTGTGCCCCAGGACACCAGCGGCATTACCCAGGCCCATCGCGATCTAATCGCTTTAACGTATGGCTCGTGATTGTTTTCCATTTTTTTTTACATGCTGAGTGTTAGTGTAGGTGATGGCTCGCCGAGGCGTCGGCCTCGGTCTCTGTGGCGACCCGCGGAAGGTGGAACCAGAGTGGGAGCCCTTCTCCTCCAGCGAAGCCCCGGGATCTCTTGTGTGCGGCAAGATGGGGATCTGTCGGAACAAGCGAGCGACCAGACGTGACAGCCGCTTCCGGAATGTTCCTCGCTTCCTGACGCTTGCCAGCAGTCTGGGTTACATGCCGACAGTTTAAATAATTTGTTTGTTCTTTGAAAATATAAAGCTGATTAAGTGAGTTGTAGTCTGTCGCCATGTTCCTCTGTGAAAGTGCAATGGAGACAAATAATATTTTGAGACTTTGCAATAATAAAATGCAGATTTTACCCCATCATTTGCTAATATTTAGTTTATTGTTCCTTTACACTATTGGCAACACACACACACACACACACACACACACACACACACACACACACACACACACAGACCTGTACTCGTATCTTTGTGGACACTGTTCATTCGTATGGGTATAACCCTAATCTCAACAATGGCAACCTTAACCCCTAACATTAACCATAAGCAACCAAACAAAATACAAGTATTTTGGCTATTTTAATTTTTTGATTGATTTTTATAAAATTGTATGTCATGTTAACCCCGTGCTGTTGGACGGTAGGAGGAAGTCCATTTACTAGCTGGAGACCCACATGGACATGGGATTAGCACCCGCCATTGCCAGAGGCGTGAGGCTGCAGTGCCACCCACAGATCCACTGTGTCCCCTCACCCCCCATGCTTCTGTTAAATGGCCCACTTTATTTAAGCATGTGAAGCTGCTGTAACCCACATACAGGAGTACAACAGATGAATCCCTGTGTGCTGGGCCAGCATATACCCCCCCCCAGGCATGGTCACTCAGAATAACCCTCTGCCTCTTCCTCCAAGGCGACCTCCACCCTGAGGAGAGATAACGCACTGACCCATGCTGGGAATGCTGACTGTGTACAACTTGGGGGGGGGGGGGGGGGTTACCCAAATATTTAAGAACAACCAATTGGAGGGGTGACAGCAAGCCGAAAAAACACC
>JABFDZ020000118.1:4267425-4280163 GCA_019775955.2 Pollimyrus isidori
CCCCCCCCCCCCCCCCCCCCCCCCCCCCCCCACCCCCCCCCCCCCCGCCCCCCCCCCCCCCAAACATAACATTAGCCAATGACTTGTTTTGGATCAGTCACTGACAGGGGAGGGGGCACTGCAACAGCCAATCATCTTACAGCTGGGACCTGTGACCTCGCCCCTGCATAAACCCCTGTCCAATGGGCTTCACCATACACTCTCACCCAATGCACGCACAGTCAGGACAACAATTTATTGAAATCTACTTAATTTTTATAAAGAACTCCCTCCTACGTAGCTCATATAGATTAATGTTTGCTCATCTTCAAAGACTGATGTTTTTTACCATCATTTAACAATGAACTGGCATCCTGTCTGGGGTGTCTTCTGCATCACGCCTCATGATTCATGAAACAGGCTCCAGACTCACCATGAACTTGTACTGGATAAGCAGTTACGGAAGATGGATGGATGGATTTTACGACAAGTGATTTTTTTTATGAACCGCATCTACAGTATTAGCTCACATGGTAAACACGAGTTATTCTTTTCATGGAAGTGAGGCCGGTAGTTGATGAGAATTCATAAATTTATGATGTCATAAATTTATATTGCTACTTTAAACAGTCAATATGTACATCAGTGTAATTAGGCACAGTTTTGACTACATATCCTATAATAAGGACATAAATGTAGACGGAATGCATGGATGTTATGCTGATTATGCTATAAATCATTCTGTTATAGGTACTAAATGGGAAACCCCTTTCAAAGCTGGGCAGCTGAACTGTGAATTGGACATGTCCAGCTGTCTTATTCTTTTGGTTGGGAAATCTCTCTTGCACAGCTGATGAAATTCCAGACTTGTATACATTGTATTAAATATGTGTGCACTCAGCAAAGAATGTATAAATCTCCGCAGCTCAGCCAGCCCTCAATTGTCCAGCAACTTCTATAGCAGCTCATAGCGGCCCTTACCATGAAGACTCGCTGCTGTGAGTGAAAACAGATGTGGTTGCCTCACAGTGCAGAGTCTGCATGCCTTGGGTCACCTGATATAAGTCTTTGGTTCACAGGATTGATTTACTCAAACATCCGGTCCTGTGTGAGGCCACGGCTGCCCTGTATGTCCAGCCAACTTTTTTGGAATTAGGAACTACTGCTATGTAGTGGCATGTACATAAAAAGATGACAAGAACGTGCCTGTGGGCTTGAGTAAAAAAAACAGCCTTATGGAGAGGATGTGCTCCGCGCTGGAAGCTTCACTCTCCTCTGATAAACTTCGGCACCCGGAGAGAACTTGACAAGCCACGCTGGTTTTTTAGCGGGCGGCTACAACACAATGTAGCATACGGGCTGTCAATGTGATCGCTTGTTTACGGAGAAATTGGTGTATCGGAAAGGCTAATCCTGGCAAAGCATCATTTGGAATATCGTTTTTTTGGCATTGAGATGGTCGGATTGAGTGCTGTCAGCCCACCTGGTGTGGAACTGTGATGTCAGATCTGGGAAGGATTCGTGTAACATGAGGAGGAGCCCAGCACAACCTCAAGCACAGGCAGCTGTCCCAAAACAATTAAGAGAAGGCGTAGGTATGGCTAATACTCCACAGTTGTGAAATGCTAAATTTCTTTAATGTGTTAGATAAAGGTAAGCAATCAGTAAAAGACTCTCCCAGTCCTATTGTGCGCAGAAAACAATAGCAAACAAATACACTGCTAAAATCTCATTTTGGCTAAATTCCCATTTTGTATAAAATCCCATTTTGGCTCAGAGGTTGAACAAAAGACCCAAACATTCTTCAAGTCCCATTTTGGAATGGAAGACTCTCAAACTGGAATCAAGGCATGCCATGGATGTCTGAATGAAATGGGGGTGTTCTTCTACGAGCTGTTTGAATAACACCAGGTATTCAGGTATCTCCCACACACATACGCTCCCATTTCTCACAGACCCCCCCCCTCTCACATTGGTTGGGCCCCCTCGTATTACAGAGCCTCACTATGGCAGCCTCACACTTGGCCAGCACTTGTGACTTGCCAGGTCTTTTCCATGCTCCTGTTCTCTTCCAACTATCACGCTCATCACATGAATCACCCTGGTTTGCAATGTGTATAACTATTAGGCATGAAAACTGATGGTAAGGGAAAACTACAGTAAGCAAGTGGATGGAAGGATAGATAGAACAGAAAATGGGCCCATGGAAAAGTGGTGAAACATAAACAGCATTTCACCAATAAGCAGCAGCGACAGAATATTCCTTTATATTTAAAAATAAAACCATGCTTTGTGATCCTGACATACACTACACTTTGTGTATGTTTTTCTTTGACAAGCATATCTGTAAACATTTATGACCACAATTTGGACGGGCAATGGAGGGCTGCATATGCGAGGAGGATGATGCATCTGAGCCAATCGCCGCAGTGCCCTGCTGCCTTGCCCAACGGAAGCACAATTTCTCCCCGAGCCCAGGCGTGAGTTCAGAAGAAAAAAGGAAAAAGCCGCTGACGTAAAACAGCACTTCAATAACTTATCTAAAGCTCCCGCTAATGGCTGAGCTGAAGTGCAGAGGAATCAATAGCATGTACAGTATATTCCCGTAGATCTGGGCCTTTCAAAGGAAGAGGACGCTTTTTTTCCAAACCAAAGCACTGCAAAATGTTGCTCTGCTTAGGAAACACTAATGCATTAGGAAGTATTTGCAATTTTCAAAATAAAATTCACATGAAACTATTTCTTGGAACTGAAGGATGAAAAAAAGTAAAAGAAAAATGTTATTTATTATGGCTGCTAACTATGAGGAGGGCATGTTTTACATTTTGATATTTGTTATTTGCAAATATCCTTAAAAACTGAGCTTTCGTTGTACACACCTCAGAGTCCTACATAGGGAAGACTGCGGTTTTGAATTGAAAGCCAAAGAGCAGCGCCTTTCACAAACCCAAGGTCACTTTCAAAAGGATAAAAAAATTATTAAATATTCTGATAGTGTTTAAAAATGTTAAATCACTGTTTAAAAGCAAAAAAAAAATCAAAACACTTGAGAAAAGCATATTATATTATAGACATTTTGTATTATAATGCTTAGCTCTGCCTTGTGTTGTCACGATAACACAGAAGGTCCGGCCGTTGCATGGTATAGGTAGCATACGTGCTCCTTCGGCAGGCCGCCTGATTTCTGTGGACTTTCCTGGAAGAAACTTCAGCTGTCTAGGTCTGAAATCAGCCCTTAAGGGGCCGTCTACTGCTCATCAACACGCAGCCTCTCCACGATTCTAGGAATCGCTGCTGTCGCAAATCTGGATGCGGCGCTTAAAACAGAGTGGCGACCCTTGTTTACTTCCAGTCCCTTGCAAAACACGTCCTTCGCAAGAAGATCACGTTCTCTGTGAGTAGACCATGTCCTCTGCTTCGGCTTATTTGGAAAGAGCATCATGGCTGCTGGAAGTGGTGTCTATGTGCATTTCAACTGCCATGTCAGGATGCAGTGCACATTAATAATGAGTTGCTGTGCTGTGCTTTTGTGGTGACCACAACCTCAGAGTTACGGCCTTATGTCAATGGCTTGCTTTGGGAAAACACTGAATGTTCTAGCATTATCCCAGAATACCAAACTTCTGCATAATTTTGACCAGTGATATTAATACAATTTAACAATACAGAGAAACATTTAACCATATCTTTTGCTTGGCATGAATTAAGTAGTGTCATACTAAACATCCATCCATCCACTTTATGTATCTGCCATATAACTGGGGGGTGAAAGTGTAGTGGTAGTTTTCTATGGTGAAAATTTGCAGTATTTCATCTGACTGCTTGAATTTATTTAAGTCTCATTCGGACTATGGATAAGAGCGGATAAACAGGTCGTTATAAGAGCTCTTCCTACCGACCGCCTTCTATGAGTTTTTGATATTGTTCTTTAGTATCATTGTATATTAAAGGCGTCACTCACTCTTGCTCAATGACTCATTTGTACGGCCCAGTCATGGGTGCAGTTGCATTGAGTGGCAGGGAACTGAATGAGACCTCGGTCAGGGTCGACTCTACAATGTCAGAGGAAGTGAGGTCAACCCCCTCATTTATCTCACCAGCACCAGGGACGGTGATTTAGTAAATGGCCTCAGTTATAGATTGTAATATTCAGCACTGTATATAGTGCATAATGACCATTTTGGGGCACTAGATTTATGACAGAATCTCAACAAATCAAAATGATTTTTCAATAGAATCTCAGGTGTATGTCTTTGCAATTCAGACACATTGATGCTGGACAGTCTGGAAAGTTATTGCGTTGCCAGAAGGAAAATAAGGAGGTGGGGAGCTCAAAAGTAGGGCCCCAAGTGCTGTGCCATGGAACATACCTGTGGAGAGGTTTTGTGGCGCTTCTCAAGGCCCTAAACATATAGATATGTGATATGTCTGTCAAAGCTTTTTTTGTATTTAATACATATCACTGCCTAACAGTGACCGAGAGGCTTTGATATTGTATGTTGTATAAGTACTGTATATTAGGAATGTCCATTCCATAACATATAGTCATGAGTGGCTTTCACAATTATCCTCTATTTTTTGTGCATTTCAAAAGAGGTTTATATATTTTCTTCTCTATACAACTTTGAGGCGTGGTCTTCTCTGGATAATACACTTCAATTATAGACCTTGTTAACATATAAAAGAAAATACCAACTGTCTGTCATTGAAATCTCCAGATACTGCTTTATGGTGGGCTTCTTAATAGACTGTGAAGAACAGTTAGTAAGCTGTGTTAAAGGAATATAAATCCCAGAGTGATGTTGCTGTCCTTGAAGGTGCCAGACTCTTGAGTAAGTCCTCCTTATTTCATTCCGCAATGCTTTCATTATTACTTTCCAGAACATGAGAGCCAACATTTCTTAATACGTGAAGTCGGGAGTTCTCAACAGATTGATCTGCAACAGGGGACAGCCTTTTGTTTAAGGACTCTATGTGGTAAAACGCTGTGGTGTGAAGCCTTATTTAGGTGCCCAGAGAAGCTCTCTGTTCTGCAGTAGCTGTCTGAGAGTGAGGACTGACCTACTGGCCACCCGCTGGCGGTGGGATTCACAGACACTCAATCGGGTGCCCAGGGCTTGTGGCCGAACATGGATCCCTTCTACCTTGACATTCACATGGGTGAGTCTTACTTTTGCTATTTATTCAACTGGAACTCAGAAGGTGCTCCACGTTCAGTGTGAATATTATATTTTACACACATATAACTGATTGTTATCGGAGACGTGGATGGTGAATGACAGGCATGTGTGATATTTTCAGCAAATAGACTAAGATGTTTTCTTCACATGACAAGGGCAAAGATATTCAGAGTAAGTACATTAGTAAATCACCATTAGAAATACACCATTTTCGCAAAATGTGGCACTGAATCTGTATATCAGCACATTGGCATGTGGGCAGAGGTATGTTGACTTATTTTATTTTAATCGTGGATTTCAAACATTGGATAAAATAAGACAGAAATGTGTGGAATTTGATCACACAACTAAATTAAGTTTTGGCAAGAAGAGGTTTCTCTCTTTTGGGGCCGACTCGTGTGTTTGTTAAGCAGGGGTTTCCAATATTGATTTTCCAACGGGTCTGGCAGAAGACCCCGGAATGCAGGCCTGTTGTAAAGCTGGAGCGTTTTCGGAGGTCAGAGTCGACGACCTCGGTCCCCCATCCCCGCCTCAGGCGGTGGCATGACCGTCGCCTGGCATCTCAAACAGAAATGCCCCGCACGACAACCGCACCGAATGGGCCATGCGGGATATTCTGATGAGAGCCAAACACCATCGTGAACAATGGAAGATGCAGCGAAATACCAGCACATATGCAGGTCAGATCACAGCACGCCTCAATCAATCAGAATAAGCAAAATAACTCCGCGAGTAAAATCCTGCTGATTCCCGTGCTCGTGTTCTGCACGGGCTGTATTTGGGCAGGGTGTGGTCAGCCCTGCCAAAAATCATCTGGACGCCACATCAACATCTGCATGGAAATCGGTCTCCCTGCATCTGTGGTTCAACAGCGGTGCTAATCCCTGTCTGCTTCCTCTCTGTCTGCTGATGTCTTGTTAAGGTGGATCAGTCCTCAAATGTAAAATTTTTCATCTACACTGAGCAAAAAGAAATGACAGGGATGGAAGCATACAGCTCTCTCTCTCTCTCTCTCTCTCTCTCACTCCTTACTCCTGGTAGAACAGGGCTCTGCCGTTATCGATCTGCCAAACACTGAGCATTAATGAGGCTCGACAGCCGTGCCGGAGATGGGGGCCGACTCAGAGTCCAACGTGTGTGGAGGAGAGCCGGTTGCGAGTCCCCCATGCACCAGCGCTGCGGGGCAGGGGCTGCAGAACGCACACTGAACGGGGACAGGTGTTTGCATTCCCCCTTCCATCGCAGTTATTTATAGGGTTCTGGTGTAGTGCAGTAAAATCCTCCTCCATCCTCCCCTCTCTTGCCCCCCTTTTTTTTGGCCATTTCTGCCACAGACCGGATGCAGGAAATTAAAGGGACCCTCGGTTTGTTTGTCTTGCTGAAGCTAATGAGCGACCTTGGCAGGGAACTTTCCCTGGGACCTCTTTAAGATCCCCAAAGCCTGCATCACCTGCAGAGGTGTCCTTGAACGGTGCAGGCGACTTCCGTGTCTATCGGTAGAGTCGACTTATTAAAGAGAAAATTCAGAGGAAATCAGAGGCACATGTGAATATTCATTCTGTCTCTGCACATTATACATTTTCTGGGAGATATTCTTTTTTAGGAATGTTTGTAAAAGGTGGGAGATATTCCAGAAAAAATGTTCTCGGTGCAAGTTTTGGTTAGTGACCCACAAGCCTTTATTGGGCAAGTGAGGACTCGCAACTGAAAACATTCTATAAGCTGGATTTGTTTTGAAAGACAAGATGGATGAGTAACCTTCACAGGCAAGTCCAAGGAGCCCAGAGTTTAATTTAATTTAATTAAACACAACACAACTACCTGTCTAACGTCTGTGACTTTTTTTTTTTGGCCTGAGTAGAGTTGGTGGTTTTTAATATGGCTTTATAAAAAAATATTTTTACTGCTATGAAGATACAAGTACAGCTGTCCTGTGGTACAAAAGAGAAATATTGGGGATGGGTGTCGAGAGATGCGCGTGATTGTTATTAAATATAATTCCTGTATCCTGTGTTACTCCTGCAACTTCATTGCTGATGTTGTTTCTGATCCAGCTCTGTCATCCGCTGGCTGCTTTATCAGAGTCGCGAAAGCTTGGCAATGAACAATAAATAAAGGTGAGGATTTGGCGTTATGGGACAGCTCAGGAGATCTGGGGGGGAGTGATAGGGGCTAATAGAAAAGGCTTTCTGTTTTTACTGTCTAAGCAGCTGCTATTATTATTGACAGTGCACGATTCCGTTGTTCCCAAACTAAGAGTAATGCTTCCCTGCTGAGCCTTCTGACATAACTTGTCTAGGACTGAGACATTTTCCTGTCCAAGCCAGCCTGTTAAATCACCGGTGTTCCCCGAAGGCTGTTTGTCCTCATGAATATTTATCGCAATAACACGATGTCTGGGGAGGACTAAAACTGGGTTCAACACAGCAGCTACAATACAAGGGAGACAAAAATTATGCTTCTAGACCAGTGCGCTCTTGTGAGTATGCTGTTACATGAGGACTTAAGAGGAGAAAAATAACATTTCCATCTGGTTTCCCTTCCATATCTGTACCCCACACCTTTTCCATCTATTACAAAAATATTTTCTAGACTGCTTGATAAATAGATAGATAGATAGATACATACATACATAGATTATGTAATGTACTCTCACAGCTCTATGCTGCTACTGTTCTGTGCTGCTACATTATTAATTACCATTGATTACATACTCAGGCACCATGTAAATATAGTCTAAAGCCCAGGCCTGTGTTTTTGCACATTTTTTTTCACAGCTGTGAATCCCTTCTTTTCCTGTCACTAGCTGCCTGTACGTCGCACCGCGTTCCCTGGAGAGAGTTATCTCATGCCGGTGTGTACTCGTATAAGGATGGTATGACAATAAAGCCCGCCAGGCTTGACTCGACTTGACGCAGGGTGTCATTATGTGTTTTTAAACGCTCTCTTGGCATGTGTTATGGCTGGGGGTGGCGATGGGATTGTTGGGAGGAGATATTAAAGTGCCTGGTGGCAGCAGGAAGCGTTTCTCAGCACGCTGCGGTAGAACTTTTCTGCATGTTTGAAAGCTTTGCCGTACTTTCTCTACAGTTCGCCGTACTTTTCTTCACACCCCTTTGCAGTCACACTCCTGGCCTCCCCCAGCCCTCCCACACACAATAGACAGGACAGTGGCTCTGTCGCCTCAATGTTGCAGAAATATCTGGTAAGCTGACCCAGGCTTACCACTTTGTGCCATTATCACAGATTCCGCTACCATGTAAACCTTGCTTTTAGCAAGCAAGCCCACTCTTTCTTTTTCAGTAATGTTACCATGCCCGAGGGAGTTGGGCAGCCAGTTGACCTTTGACCCCCAGAGGTTTTTGGGAATTTTTGGTTGTTCTCCCCTGTTGTCAACTGACTTTCTTTCTTTCGTTTCAGTTTTTCCTTTTCCCTGTTTTTGTATTAACCTGTGTTAATGATATTGTGATGTAACACAATACACCCTTGTAATGCACCGAGGGTGACCAGATAACCCATGTCATCCCGGGCACCTTGAGCTACTTTAGGTTTTACAAACTACCTTAAAACTGAAAGGCTCCTGCACTTGGCTAAAGAGGCTGCACTTGGCTCTTCTTGCGCTTTGACTGGTTTGTTTCCTTGACTAAAAGACTCATACAGCTGTTTCACATTAACATTAGTCACACGTGCATGATTATAGGAGACTGACCAATCAGCACGCAGCAAGAACTCAGTGCTCAAGTGAAATCCAGGTCCTTTTAATTGAAATAGTAATTTACAATTCCTGTTGTAGCTCAGAGTGTCCTCCCTGATATGAATTATCTGGTCATCCTAAACGCACCTTGTGGCAACTCTGTTGCGAATGGCACTACATAAAATTAAATTATACTGAATCTTTCAATCAGCTACGCCTACTTCCCAAAATGACCAGGAAGATCTAGGATTTTAGAAAGGGGAAACAATTATACAACAGAAGCTTAAAATTGTAGAAGTATAAATATGTGAACGTGAGCCCAAAATGTCTTGTGGAAACCAAAAAACTAAGGTCACTGCATATGTGCCGTGGTAAGGCCTTCCACTTACTGAACATATAGATACCACAGTACTTTGCTGTAGATTTTATTAATAATATGGTACAAATCTGTGATTCACCTCATGCAGTGGCCCAGGATTGCATTATGTGGAGAAGTAATTTCTGCAAATTTCCTTTTTCCATTATCTAAGGTCACCCATACCAGTGACTCTCTAACCTGTACCGGAGACCCCGAGTTGCAGTGGAGTGCTTAATTAATTAATGGGGGTGGGGGCAGCCCCAGTGGGTCAGGAAACTGTATCTGTGATTGGAAGGTTCACTGTATTCCAGTGTCGGCAGTGACACTACTGGGCCTTTGAGTGAGACTGTTAACCCCGCCTGCTCCTGAAACTGACTGCCCCAAACTTTCTGAATAGTATGTCACTTTGGTTAAAACCTGTTGAATAATTTAAGGTAATTACACTCTTAATTACAATTGGCGGTTTTAAATACAGTTTTCAGTGTCTTCTATTCTGCTGATATATAGATAGAGCCATTTTCCATTTCATAAAAATAACATAGTATATATCACTAGAATTTGTTTTTAGAGTAATGATTGCTGAATATGATTTTTTTTATAGGCTAGGGAGTACAAAATAATGGAATTATACATCTGTAGCTTGCAGCAGTTGTTAGATATAAATCATTCTGGCACTAGCCTAGTTAATATTAGCCGACTAATAGCTTATCAATGTAGAGCCGTGTACACAGCACTACCTCAAAACCAGAATGCCATTTACCATCTGTGGAGCACAATGTCAAACACCTGTGGTCTTTGCCAACATTTCCCATCTTTGTGTAGTAAAAACAACTCCAAGTTCCTCAGTGAACCATAGCTGTGCTTGGTGTCCCCAAGTCAAGTAAAGAGAAGGCCTACATACTGTAGTAAATTTGACACAAACAGGAAAAAACAAACCTCATTTGCATGCACATATGATTCTATTCACTCTTTTATCATATCAGTGCTTCAAATTTCAATTAAGGTCAGAGCAAAGCTATGCTTTAAAATACTTAATTTTCCAAATACAGATTTTATTAAGGAAATTGCCTTGACACCTCGGAATAGCAGCCCATAATACTTAAATCTGGCTGTAGCTCTTTGCCAGGCTACCTTTATTGCCTTTATGATGAAGGTCCTTTACTTTGTCCGCCAGCCTGCCTGGCAAATAAATTGAAAATTGGAAGCATGCGTTAGGTTTACTTACAAAAGAAAGCTTATTGGAATCTGAATTGAAAGCAGTTCCTGGAAATGTCTTTGAGCAGCGTATATGTCCTGACATTTAAGCTGTCCCGGTTTTTCTGCTCCGCTGCAACAGCGCCGTTTGGGTTCCACCTCACGCCAGGACACAAGGCGGTGATCCTTGTGACCCCGGCAGCCCTGTTCCACTGTTCTGTCCGCCTTTCGCCTGCCTTGAATTTAATTTCCCACCCCGTGTGTTTATCTGCCTGTTTATCTGTCTTCTCTCTCTTCTCTCGGCAAGGTTGCCCTTTTGTTTAGCTTCCAGAGAAACTAATATTCTTTCCATTTAACAGGAGGAGCCCAGTCCCACAGGAGAGGATAGCGGCTTGCTAGAGATGGGGGACAGAACTCCATAATTTAAACAAAAATGTCTATTTATTGGGGGAAATGGATAAATCCAAACTATTATTGTTATTACAATTATACTGTATATGATGAATGGGGTACACTCACCCCCCCTGCCCCCCACCCCCTCTGGTTTTCTCCTGTTATAGCCTGACTTTCTGAATTCTGAGGTGCTCCACGTTGAATTCAGTACATGTTTCTCTCTGGGTTAAACAAATCTGCCCTGTGGCGGAAAGTCTGCAAGGTAAAACCCCCGGGGGGGAAAGGCCACTAGAGGCCCCAACGATTGAATTTTGCTTTAATCGCTTCATTAAAGATCATCGTAATTGTATAGTAATATTTAATTACACTGAAGCCACGTTAGATACCTGAGCCTTTATGGAAGGATAAAGCTGCAGGACCTTCAGAAGCTTTCAGTATTTGTAATTCAGTACTTAGGATCCCTTTGTCTGAAATGACCACCTGGAGAACAGGTGAAGCACATCACCTTCCCAGGAGGCAGGAACACACAAAGCCTTTCAGATTAGGGCAAGCGGGGGCACAGATAGACAGGGAGGGATTTCAGCTGCAGGACTGACATTTAAGCTCCTCCTGCACTGTTGTCACCTATCATCTACGAAGGTCTCATAACAGTCGACCAGGTTGCTAAAAAATCCTAGTTGGAAGAATAATTCATTAGCATAGAATTTCAGATGCTAATTCACATCACTTAATGACATAGGAGGATGATGCTTAGATGAATAAATGGATGGATAAATGGATGAATATAGGGATGCATAAATGTTGAATAAGTTTGTAAGGGTTTATATACTGTACTCGTTGCATGTTACAATTTTCCATTTTAACAACTGGTTCTCGATCATAGCCCCAAGTGGAATCTGAAACCCTGTTCAAGTCACATTCCTTAACAAGCATGGATTTCCCCAAAAACACATTATTACCTGGATATTATATATTTGTTTGATCATCTGCATGTGGAAAACATTTTATCTAAAATGTCTCTCACTGTGGATTTTCCTGGCATGGATAGTTGAGGGGCAGAGCGCTTGAACTCTCAAGATTAGCACAGCGGTGATCTGAAGTGCCTCATAAGAATGTCTAATCGGTATCATTGGGCTACTGGAGAGCAGCAGACGAGTGACTGCAGAGATGATTTGCATAATAAACCGGCAGGAGGAGAATTGGCGCTACGGTAACAGAGGAGACCGGCGAGTGTCCGGCCCTGGGGCGAGGCGAGCGATTAGTCACCGCTTGTTAATTAATCCGCGGCTGTCCCTCGCGGCCGTCCCGAGTCGCTGACTCAGATTAAGTGCTTATATGATTTCACAGAACGCAAATGTAATCCGATCCGCCCATTGAGAGACAGGTGTGGATCCGATAAGTCGTGAGTGAGACTAAGGAGTCTCTGAGGTCTGCTGCCGATTGGCAACAACTTACCCAGGTAGGACGTCGCTCTCCGTTACATGCTTCCAAATTTCAAGTTGGATTTCATCATTTTGGTTTATAGAGTTTAAGGGGAAGGGAAATAACTAACTCCTTGATGCGTGCAGCGCATAACAAGTGAGAGAAGTCCTCTAGCTTCCCTTTGGCTCGCACTGCTGTAAGAAAAAGATGCCTATCTTATTTTCTTCTGTTTTATTTCACTTCTGCAAAGTCAAAAATTAGAACACCTGCTCATCCATCCATCCATCCATACATACATATATACATACATTCTATCTGGTTATCCTGAAAAGGGTTTGAAGAGGGGCTGATACCTATCCAAGGTGGCAAAGGGCATTAGGCTGGAGTGCCACCTGGACAGGATGCCAGTCTGTTTCAGTGCACATACCACACACACACTAACTACTGTAGTTTAGTGATGCCAGTTAGCTTAACTGCACGTCTATGGACCTTGGGTCCATCTGGGGGGGGGGGGGGGG
>JABFDZ020000118.1:4280405-4299284 GCA_019775955.2 Pollimyrus isidori
ATGAAACCTCTCCCGGACATCACTGCAGCGTTGAGATGTCAGGAACGAGTGGTCCAGTCGCATCATTCCAGGGATAGGGATTTAACATCTCACTTTAGATTATCATGTTACTCAGGCTGTGTCATTTAATATCCCATCGAGATACCACAATGGTGCACGGAACAACTCAACACGGAGCTGGGACAGCGAGCTGGGCGAATGCTGTTATTTAAGGGTGTGATGGGAATCTGGTGGGAATGGGCCAGACACAGCACAAGGACACATGGAAAGTACTATTTCAGAAAAAAATGGAAAAAATCAAACACAGGGTTGTGAGATGGGGACAAGGGAAAAACAGGAGCACTGGCCACCGCTGGCTTCAGTATTCCCATCCAGGTTACTGGGGGTGGAGAAAAGTAGAGCACAAGCCAATCAGTATGATTAAACCTGGTCACCTGAGCTTCCCTCACAAAACAGCTGCTGCTCTGCCCCTTCGTCCACTCGTGTCGTGCTGTCTGTTTTGCTGGCCCAATCATAGGGGTGGAATCGCATAAACACACCGGCACAAACATGTACACAACAGCCTGTCTCTGAGCCACACTCAGGGGAAGTTATGGATTGTTGACAGAAAGCTTCACAGATGTCATTCGGGAACTGAGGGTGGGTGTAAACGTCAGCTGGACCTTTTCATCCAACTAACAGCCATTTTATTGCTCATAGGAGTTTTATTTGCACAAATTTTTTCTACAACTGGAGGAGGCGGGACCAACCAATCAGATGTCTTGGTGCCGTCTCCCCCTGTTACTTGGACCCACCTCCTCTACAGTCTGATTGGTAATCTCTTTGAACCAATCATTTTTCCTTCTGCCCTCACAACATTTTTGGGCAAGTAAAACTTACCTGTGCCAAAACCCATTTGCTGTTGTGTCCCTTCTTTAGTTTTTTTTGTCATACTAAGATTTTATACTGGTCTGTTGTTATTGCAGGATCTATTGGCTGTCCCTTACCAGTGCAAACATTGTAGACTGTAATATCACTTTAAAATTCTTCACGTCAATTCAGTGCTTGAAGTGGGAAAAAATAAGTGCAGGAAGTCTAATTTTCCGACATTTGACATTTGTGCGGTGGCATGTTTCTGAGGGAACGCATGTGTGTCTTCATATGCATATGCTGAACCTGAAGAGCTGTGATCGAGAAGGGATCTTCTTGAGCCTCTTCACTTGTCATTGGTGTGGAACGGTATGCAGCTGTGTGATTGGGTAAGAGGATCAGATTGTGGGTGGCTCAGTGACCACGCCCCCGTGACCACAGAGGAGGCGGGACACTTGAGAATGCCTATAGTGTTCTGCTCCAGTGTTCTCAGGTGATCTGCCCCCTGGATCTGCTTACCGGTGGCAGCTGGATGAAGCCATCCGCATCTCAGAGAGTTCAGGTCCACCCGGGGTTCAGTTACGAGGTCAGGTCCACCCGTAGCAACTCAACCCCCCACCGTAGGTTCAAAGTGAGGCCCCCACAGCTGCGTGCTGATGGGAGGGTATGTTAGGGGAATGGGGCACTCAGCAGCACCGATTTTGTGGATTCTCAGTCTCTAGTCTTCATTTGACCTGTTACTATCTGTTTGCTTTAGCTCTCTGACATTATAATATCAGAGCTCTCTTGCTCAGTAAAAATTAATAAATTTGACTTGGAAAGACCAAGCTTCTTCCCACTGCCCACATTTGTGCTGGTAAACCGAAGCTAAGGCTGGAAGTTGAAGCTGTGTGGTTTGGAAGGGCTGCAGTACTTCATGTCGTCCTCGTTTCAGTCTCGCCATGATGTAATACCGCTTATTTCACCATATTAACGGCGACGTCATGGCTCGTTAAATAGTAAATGGTTCCATTTGTCACCTGAAGTCTTCATTCTTGCCTTTCACCATAAAGTCCTGTGATGGAAATTCCAGCAGGGAAACTGGAGCTCGGTCAGGAATTTGGAAACATAAGAAACTGACATCTCCTAGGGGTACCTTACATGGAGCCCTGTCACAGTTTATGGAACTTTTAAACTCCATATTCAGCACAATTGGACAGAAACAGATGGGTCCCTTTGTCTTCTGGGGAAAACGCTTCAATTAAAATTAGAAGACGTCGAAAGCAATGAGCTGCTTTTTTTACATCTTTACGCTTAAATTAACCTGGTCTCTGCTTTCTTTCAGTAGTACAAGACATTCACTCACTTCCCAGCATTAATTGGAATAACATAAATGAGGGTTTTTCTGAGCATGTATGTAAAACCCCCAGAGTTCCCAAAAGCTAAGAATTAACTACTATAACAAGGTTTATTAAATCCACCACTAAATCCTAAACTTGTAAAAAAAAATGAATGCCTTTCTTTCAAGAAATATTTCTTCATACATGTTAACTGCTGTAAAAATGACCGCACCCTCTTCACAACCTCCATTTTCCTCTGTGTTTTTTTACATGTGTATATTTACATGAAGATTTTTGGATGTGATAAAAGAGTGTTACACATGTTTTTGACTTTCCTATCACATTATCTATTCTAGCTCCTAGCGCCTATGATGTTCCTGTAACTTGAGGTTGCATAAGAGTCTGTTAAGTATGACCGCCACACCAATCAGTCGATACCAGCACCGTAATCCTACCTCGGCTCTCAATGTAACTTGGGAGGTAACTTATAGGCATTTATGGTCATTATTAATGGGCTGGTAAGTGTTACAGTTACAAACCAATTACTCTGTAATTAAACTTTAATGAAATGCACTACAAATACAGAGGGATGCGCATCAGCTGCCGATCTCTGTCCTTTACTTTCACCTCACGTCACTTCTGCACCCACTGGCACCCTGAATCCAGTAAGGGAGAGCAGGCTGCCTCTCCCACTGTCAGGGAAATTTCTCAGCCCCTGAATGGCAACTGTGAAATTTCTCAATTTAAGAGGAAAAGGACCCAAAATGTAGGAAATAGGTGCCCCGTCTATGACTATACTGGCCCAGGTAAAGCCGTATCACAGCACCAAGGGGAGCAAAGAGCAACGTTACGGCAGTTATGCTCCACCGACGAAGGGGCGCTGTGTGGCTGGCTTGACAGGTGACAGAATTATACAAATACGCGCAAACACTCACATTCATCCTGTCTGAAGGCCTCTGACACTCAAGGCATTAATCGGGGGGGTGGGGTGAGGGGGGGTATACGTGATTTCACTGATGAGTGGCTAGCTATCTTCACATGAAGAAGGCTAACTGCCAAGGAGAAAGTACAGGTGCTTTGGTAGACGTGTCAAATGTTTAATAGATTCCATTATGTGTCACTGGTCTGTGAGACTCATATTTAACCATTGTGTCAATGAGGCCAGCAAATGCAGTGTTTATGTGTGTAACTATGACAACATTTACATGTATTCCAATGTCTTAAGAAAAAGAACCAATGATGATGCAGACAACACCGGTCACAGAAACAGTCGGACGCATCTCAAGGAGGAGAGGCGATCTGTCGAGGCCGTGGACCTCGGCTAAACCCATGCCTGTGGGTTTAACTGGGTGGGATGACATTCAGAACCCTTCACGTAGAGGGGATCCTGCAGAACTTCACGCTGGTGCCAGCTCACCTTAGGAACTTTGAGATTGCGATGAAGTGGGTCATGCAGTTGACATGACATCAGCCCAAGACTGTGTTTTTCTAGGTGTGGTACTTTTCTGGAAAGCCAGCATTTGAGTGCATAATTTTCATTCCAGCAAATACTGCTCAGTCAGCGGTAAACTAGCAACATTCACACCCCTAAGTGTGCGATCCGAAAAAAAAGGAAACAGACACTTCCTTGCAAGGAAGGATATGCGTTCCATGTGTGTCCACCCTGGCTCTTAAGAAAAAAGACTCTGATGTCTTGCAGATGCTTCAACAAAAGAAACGTTTCATTAAAAAACAATGTAAGACCATTATTTCAGGTTGCTTAATGTAGGAGACACCCTTCCTTTCAAAACTCGATCATAGCAGTTACAAGGAATCTTCTAAGTACCTATGTGGTAGGAATTTGTGCATGAAATTCTAATTCTATATGAACTGATTTTCCCAACCCTGGACAAAAATAGAAATCTTGGCTGCACAGGGCCTTATTCTTAGCGTAGGATCATGGGTAATCGTAAAGTGGGGATGGTTCATTTGCACAACTTTTCACTTTAAAGAGAAAATACAGACCCCCCCCCCGTGTGCTGTATATGGGCCAAAGTAAGTCAGATCTAGCAACAGTTGCCACGTTAAGTACAGCTTTATTGTAAGGTCAGCTGCTGCGGATGATGTGGTCTCATCATGTGCGAAAAATAAATCCTTTTGGGACACCTTGGACCAGATCTGAATCACATTTTATTCCTTAGTAAGCTTGGATTTGCTTCTGTATGAAAGGACTTCGGTACATGCTTGATGCACAAAATATATAGACATAGTGGTTGAATACCGATTTCAGAAATTTGTTTAAATATTTCAAAAAATGTCTCAGATCATGCATCTTTGCTTTAATGGGCAAAGATAAAAACAAAAAGCTTGACACATTTGCATGCAAGTTTTTTTCAGTATATTCTTTTTATGTTGTCCTCTCTTGCCCTCTTTTCACCTGTCCTTTCCATTTTCCACCCCACCCTCCTTCTGCTTTTCTGTCCACCAATCGGTGGACAGGGGGGGAGATATTTCATCCTGTTGCTGTCCTTCAGAGCCCCCATGATGCAAACTAGGTGATGAGGCCCATTATCACAGAGGTGTGGGACAATAAGCATGATGTTTCGATGATTTATGGGCCTTCGCCGGTGCTAATCGGCTCCTGTGGTGTGTGGTCCAGCCCCCACCGCCAAGCTTGCAGCGAACCGTGGCCAAAGGTGGGGGTCACAGCAGTAATGGCTGGAGCAGGTGTCGCGTGCCATGTGCACATTGACACATTATAAAGATGAATAGGGGCACCGACTGCCTTTGTGGGGCAGGAAGCTGGTGCAGGTGGATGGGCAGTACTTCCCTTTGGTCTCTGCAGTGATGACAGCGCCATCCTCCGTACCCATTTCCAAAAAATATAAGTAGAATGTATTAGTGGCCCTTCGTGCTGAAAATGACCCTTGAATATGAATAGACCTCAATACGCCAAATAAACAAGAAAGCAAAATTTGGAAAATCTACATTTTTCTAGGCCACTGTTCTAGACTTTTACCACGTTATTTGTGGGAGCTGGCGTGGGCCAGGGGGGGCAGTGTGTCCAATGGAAATCCCCTCCAGTGATTGTTGGATGGTGAGGGGTACAAAAAAAAGGGCATTGAGCAACCCACCCTTTGGCAGGGACTTAGCACTGGATGGGGAAGCTGAAATCTGGCTCTCTGAGGTTGCACGCAAATTTGCTCCTTGTGGGACTGGAACCAACAAAACAAAATAAACAGTGTGTTAGGACATTGCTAAAAAAAGGCTGCATTGTTTCCGCTACAGTGGTACTGAGAGACAAATACATGATGTGATTAATAATGCACTTCATATGTGCACTGTGGAGGGTGGTTTTTTTTTTAGGTCTCCTAGACGTCAAAGAACTCAGAGGCAGAACCACAAACAATGTGGCAGGAAGCCAGACACTGAGTCGTGTGATGTTGTAAGGTCACTAACACATAATCAGCCGTGTTTGGGATGAGGGAAGCATGACACCTCGCTGCAAGACCAAAAGATAACCCCAGGGTGGTCTTCCAAACCTCCAGAGGATACACAGCAATTAAAGCTGGTTCTGTCCATCACTAGTCTCCTTATGTTACTGGTCCCAGTATGTTCTGAAACACTGAAGAATCCAAGACCTCTCGTGCCAGAATGCCACTCCCTCTATTCCCAAAATGCCCTTCTCTCGATTTCCACAGTTTAGTTTCCACATATTTCTGTTGGCTAATAGTTTGAACCTGACCACAACCATAAGATCAGTGTGGTGTAGCTTGCAGTGGCCTGTCAAGGTCTGGGAAAGCAGTACAGCTAAATTTTAATCATGGGTCAAAGAGCCTAACTCTGGTGTTTGCGGATGCTGATGTATTACGTAGGATAAAATAAAAGTTAGTGGGGAGGGGTGGTGTATGGCTTAGGGATTTAGGGTGCTGTTCCTGTAACAGGATGGTTGCCGGCTCAGATCCTGTGTTGGACAGAGTGATGTCACCATTGGGCCCTTGAACAAGGCCCCTGAGCCCCGCTTTCTCCAGGGACCGTGTGACTCTGCTTTCTCAAAAATTTGCATCGCATCGGATTAAACCATCTGCTAAATAAATAAATTTATAATATAATGAATCTAGCTTTTAGCTCTTGGAAGCAGAAAAGCATGGGCTGATTGGTGCTATGCCTACTACACAAAGTGCAGTGTTAACGATGAATGACCATTCATAGGAGTTTTACACCTGCATGCTACCTTCAAGGATAGTCTGGGGATGTCGTTCACTGAGCTGGGTTTCATCTCGGGAAACCTTTGAAGATAATTACGTAAAAGAACCGGCCTTTGATGTTGGAGTTAATGGTTTTTTTGCTTGCGGGCTGAGACGTCCACATGGGTCCTTTTTTGTTGTTCTTCTGTCCATCCACTGAGCTGCCAGTGATACATCATTCCTTGCTG
This sequence comes from Pollimyrus isidori, assembly GCA_019775955.2. Classification (NCBI taxonomy): domain Eukaryota; kingdom Metazoa; phylum Chordata; class Actinopteri; order Osteoglossiformes; family Mormyridae; genus Pollimyrus; species Pollimyrus isidori. Next base: position 4,286,988 of record JABFDZ020000118.1, read on the forward strand.
GTGTACCCGGGAGATTTTTTCACAGCATATTTCCCTGTTTGGCTTCGATGGCAGATAACAAGCTTTGCCTCCGTTACACTCTTTTGACCGCATACTTTGGCTCAGTCCCGTGTGTTCGCGTGTGACTTGTAGCACTGCTAAGAGAGTTTTGGCTGTCCATCCAGATTGCCTGAATTGAAATATTAAAAGGCAGAAACCCAAATGGGGAGCTGTCTATTCACAGAAAGATGGGAGATTCATCGTTTTTGCAGGGAGTAGTAGGCACTCGACTTTACCGAAGTTCCCTGACCTCTTTGACAAGATATGGTTGTCAGATAGATTGTAAGTGCACTAATGACTGCGGGTGCCTCCGCCACTTTGGGCATGAATATTGGATACATATATGCATGTGTTTTCCATCTTTCATCAGCCTTCAGCCATAATCTCCTGAACCTCCGGAAGGCCAAGAAATGAAGAAGAAGGCAACAACCAAGACAGAATTCCTTCCACATACTGTATGTGTGTAGGGGAGACCAAGGGCAATTGTTGAATGGGTTCAGTTGCTTTTAACGGGTTTTTAACACGCTTTAAAAAAGTCAAGGAAATACTTCCTTCAGGCCTTAAATGTGACAGGGAGTTATTGCGTATGCACAAGATTCAAGTCTTTGATCTGAGATTTTTTAAATGTGTTAAACATCTCCCTGACTCATTCAGTTTCTTAGAAAGAAGTTGCTTGAAATATTGCACACTCCCTTTGTTTTACTGCTGCTGTCATCCCTGCTATACCGACACATGTACCATCTGGACATATACATTTGGGATACTAAGCCAATGAGCTATAAACTGTGGCAAGTTGGAGTCACTTTGCCAGCTGAATAAACTACTTAATGACTCTATGGTATGGACTGGTATAATCCACCAGTGTGGACAGAATGGAGCGGTATCGATGTGACCCCACAGGCCACCCATAAAACACTAACCTGGAGAAAATAGCTTCCTGCAGGGCAACTAATTTATAATCTTCAGATCCTCATTGGAAAACTGGAATAATTGTTATTTACTCATTTTAACTATTAATGCATGCATATTTATGCAATATTTTGCATGTCTGTTCAGCCCTTTATTTATGATGGTAGTGTTGCTGGAAATATAAGACGTTTCTGTGTAAGGACCAGCAGCAGAGAGTGATGTCTTAGACAGCAAAGTACACTTACAGTATGAGATGCCTAAATTGGCTCATGGAGTGTCTGCATGCATAACATAATGAATACCAGTGAGGCACACTGTAATAAAAACATTCACCATTATTGAATGTTCCAGAGTTGACACTTGATCTGAGTTTGATAACAAATCGCAGCACACTTAGCCTGCATTATCCTGTTTTCTTTTGTTTTCCTGGGAAACATAAAAAACTTTAAAAGTGATTAAATCAAAGTACATTGTTGGGTGCAGTTCTATACCAATAAACAGCAGTTCAATTTGCTAGATTGGCACATGGGAAACGTGAGTGTAAATGTCATCATTGATCAGCAGCTGCTCCCCAGTGTTTGCTGCACTGGCATCAAGCGCTCGCCACCGATCTTAAAAGTACAATTCTCCATCTCCGCTGAATTCAGGGTGAGAGGAGGTGACGAACGAGAGTGAAAGAAAATGAAAAATATGGGCTGAGGTTAGAGGATATACTGTCCCCTATGCAGGGATTAATTTAACCTAATCAGTTAGAGTGATTCATGCAAACCCGCCCCGCTTTCCGGCACCACCTTCGGGTCTCGAGTAGCCACTGCAGGCCGGCTAATAAAATGAACCCCACCCACTCACCCACACCTCTCTTTATTTGCTGGATGGATGCTGCTTTGGTCAATCAGCATAGACACTTGCTTCACCATTAGGCTGTAAGTTAGGTGTGAAGATATGATGTCACCTGTTGGTGTCTATTCTCAGCATCGCATCTCCTGGCAACCAGCATCCCGCTGTATTTTCACAGGCAGTTTGATCCTGCACGGTGGGGCCATCGCCCGTTGGGGAGCTCTGGATGCAGGGCGGTGGCGTGACCACAGGGTCGCCCTGGTAACCGCTGCCATTACGTTAATGACTCCTTTTCTGCACGAAATACGAGACCTGTTTTGAAGGTGCTGTGGCGGGCGGCGCAAATTGAATATTGTAACAGGTTTCGGGGGAATGCCATCTGGTGCTGTTTTGCGATGCGGTGCGGGGGCTTTGGTCGGACAAACGGGGACGGGGAGCTCTGATGTCCAAGCGGCAGCGCCGGCAGCCGCCGGATACGGCACATGTGCACCACAGCCAGAGAACACGATACCTCACTTTCATTTTATTGCCCAATGTTTCAGCCTAAAGGATCATTAGATTTCTTTTCTGGCCCCCAATTTGCCATCCATTCTCCGTTGCCACGATGTTTGCGCTCACATAGGGTTTGATATCTGTAACACGATACAGCATCGGGGTCGACGGGGGCGATGTACGCCTCAGCTGGAGTAAAGGGAAGGTCATAGGTTTGAATCCTGTCCCCGCCAGAATAGTCACATGTCTGCTGGGCCTTTAAGCAGAACCTTTACCCCCCCCCCAAAAAAATTCTCCAGGGACACCAGATTAATGGCTGACCCTATGATTGGACCCCAGGCTTCACTCTTGTTTGTTTGTTTGTTTGTCTCAAGGGAGAACAGGATGTGTAAAAAGAAGCATTGCGATGTATCTGTACTTGTGCGAATGGCAAATAAAGCATCATTTCATTTCAGAGGAAATCAGTTGCCCAAATCCTGGGCCATGAAACTCTTCCAGGGAGTCAGAATCATGGGGCCTATCCTCAGGACAGCAGTTCGTGGCATCACTGTTGGAGATGAGCCACTCCTGGCCAGGGGGCTGATTAACTTACCCGAGGGCCCTTTCCAATTCCAGATATTTCGCCAAGGTGGGGAGCGGCCCTGATGTTTCAGGAGGCCCCGGGTTATAGCCTAGGACAGCATATACATTAATTCGCCCTAGCTCCTGCCCCAGATTCATGTTCGTGGGGGGGGGGGGGCTGTGGTCCCCGGGGGTTGGGTGAGAGTCCTTGGTGATTTCTTTTTTCACGTGTGGGTAGGAGAAACTTGCCGTCCAGTGGCTGCAGTATGAACTGGTATAAAAGAAAATCAGGAGGTGCCTTCAGAAATGCATGACCCCTCAGTAGACGTTGACTGCAAGAGAAAACTTCAGGAGCTGATATTCCTGAAATACAATGTATATGTTTAAATATAAAGTGATTAAATAAAGTTTAAGGACGTTTGCTTTATTCAGTAAAAACAAAAGGAAATTTGTTGTTTTTCTCATTATCACACTAGAAACAACCAGGATATATAAGTACAGCATTCATTTCAAGTACAATACATTGAAACCCACATTATACTTCTAATATAACTGTTCTGAGCTAAAAAGTTGAAAATTTGATTGACAAGCAGGCTTACTGGGTGCTTTGTGATTAGTAACACATCTGCAGTAACATAAAATACCAAACTTCTGTGTATAGTGTCCATTTGGGAGCCAATGATTGCAACTGCAATTAATAGCAAAATTGCAACAAAAGAGCTGAAAGGGTCAGTCAAAAAAATATGAAAATGACTGTGCAGAAGATATTTGCAGATATCTTTAACATTGTTATGAAACCAATGAATTAGCAATATTTTTACAGAATTAAGGAAGCACCCAAGAATTTCTACAAATTGGTATATATGTTGTATATTTCTAGGTCTTCGGTTTGTCCTGTAAATTTCCTGAGGGGGCACATCACTCTTTTATAAAAGACAGCCACTTGCATCCAGTTCAGAGTATCCACTACCTCATGCCCTTTGCATTCTGGGATAGGCTCCAGATGTGCTGTGACCCTGCACTGAATCAGCAGTTATGGGAAATTAATGGATGCATGTATTTTGTTGCACAGTTTATCACATTCGAAATAAATTTGGAGTTAGAAAAATTCTATAAAGCATTCAGTCTACATATGACCTGTATTTAAAAACAAGTCCCTGTTGGCAGGTGTGCATTGTTGTTAACTGGCAGCTTGAATACAGCACATTTTCTAGAAAAACGATTCAGAAAAATTCAACTTGTGTATAAATATTGTGCCTTACAGCTTATTACAGATTGATCTGCCATTGTTGCCACTTTCCCAGATGCCAGATTAAAAATCAAATGTCAAAGGCACTTTGCACCTTATGTTATTGTCCATTAATCATATCGACTGTCCATTTGCGAGTTTATGTTGGCCACATACCTCGGTTTGTGTGGATGCACTCGTGTGTGTGTGTGTGTGTGTGTGTGTGCATGTGTGTCTGTGTGGGTAAGTGAGAGAGATTGGATTAATAATTTAATTGCTTAAGCCAACAGATGGGGCAGATTAATTCCAGTAAGGTCACAATGTGAGTGTTGGGTTATCGCTGGTAGAATATATTTTCCATATCACATGATCTACTAATTGTAGTTGATATCTTTCACACAAGCATACATTTTCTTTAGTTATAATTTTTTAACTTGAATTGTTTGAGAGATTTCTTTGAAAAAAACATTTTATATGCATTTTAGTATCATAATACATTTTTTTTGTTTTAGTGGGAACTATATCTCAATGTTTGTGTTGTTCTTCTTTCACAATCATTTATATTTAAGTGTTTTGCAAGCTTGGTCATACATTTGCTGTGTTAGCTTTTGCTGGTGCATTCTAGTGAGCATATGCTTCGTTGTGTGTGTGTGAGCGTGTGTCCGTGCGCGTGTGTGCCCGCACGAGGTGTTTCCTTAGAGCAATGTGCTTAGCGTTGGCGCGTACTAGCTGTGTACTTTCTGCTCAGCATCCCACCTTTAGGGAAAGACGTGACACATTTCCGTTTTTACGGGAATCGTGAGAAAAACCCTTGTTGCCCACGAGAAGAAGGGCAGGGGATCCCTACACTGCTGGATGCACCTGGAAACTCTCAGCAGGAGCACAAGTTAAAAAACCTTGCTGAGATGTGCTTCACAACATGCATTTGATTTCCATGAAGTGCATTGGCTGAAATATGGCGCATGTAGAGGGACGTATTGCAAATATGTTGCCTGCATGGGGTTGCATCACAAATATGTCGCCGGCACGGGGATGTGTGACAAATATGTTGCATGCCTGGGGAGTTGCAAATTTGTCACATTCACCGGGAGACGTCTCAAATATCGTGTCAAGTACCACAGTGGTGAAAAGCACTTTTCAAAGATTAAATTTAGAACATTCTTTTTGTAATTTTAACCAGTTTTATTTAGTTGTTTATGATCTAGCACCAAACATACATCATTTGTTAGTAAATCTTAATATTACTTCTCCACAAACAGGAAAAATAATCTGTCTAATTAGCCCTTTTCTAACCAGAGGAAACCAGAGGAATAATTTAATAGAAAGGCATTAAAACCATCAAAAGATGAAAGAGCAAGTGGGGCTTTCATGTCTCTATCTGCTGTGAGGTGTTTTCACCTCTGCTTTCACACATTGCTCACTTTTCCTCTGTCCTTCAGCACCTGTGTCCCAGGGATGATGTTTGTAATGTGGGTCTATGAGACCAAAGAGCGTTGTGAATACCCTCCTGTTTTATTATTCTCAGAGCCAGTCTCCACCCAACAGGAAGCTGGCCAGCTGAGCCGAGTATCCTTCTGCTTCAAGTGCATTTCGACCCAGTGATGTAAACATATATGTCAAGTGCCAGGTTGCTGCCTCAAACAGGATTCTCTATAGAATACAGGCAAGAGCCGAGGGGCAAAAGTAATTCACGCACAGAGTCCTAGATATTTGTACGACGCGCCAATGTGAACATGCATCCATCCTCCAATCACTGATCCAGCACAAGGTCACAGCCAGCTTGCAGCCTACCCTGGGAACCGCGGGGCACACTGGTGTTATAGCTCGTTCCAGAGTTGGCCCACCAAAGAATTTGTGAGTGTGTGTAACTGAAGGCGATTTGCAGATAGCAGAGGATATTTGTGCAGTGATTCACTTACAGTGACCAGCAGTGCATAGTTATTCCTGAAGATCCACCAGTAGAGTGTTATGTTAGTAATACAAAGACTATAGGTTCACCTCCCATGAGGGAATATCCAATGAATATACAAATTAAACGCAGCAGTAGAACCACCAATCAGAGGGGCAGTGTAGCCAGCACTTGAAGAGAAACCCTAAACAGGACATAAAAAAATTTAAAAATGGCAAAACTTCTTGTGGAGTGACTATGTGACTTGGTGTGAAATCTTAAACAGCTCTGTAATGTTACTGTGACAAACAATTATCACAGAGCAGCTGGGAGGCGATTGAACGGAAAGTAAATGTCAGTTGGATTGTAGCAAAGAAAAAAGGAGGAAGTCTGTGCCCTCTCATGCCCTCCAATAGATGTGTTATTCATGCCAACATAAAGGACGCATGGAAGTTTGTGGGCACTGGTGGTGGCATCATTTAACAGTGACATATTTATTTTCATGCATAAGGGGAGTATATTTGAACCTTAATGGGTAGTAACTTCAGATGTGGACCTGGCCAAAGCAACAAGGGTCTACCTAGGGTAGCAACCCCCAAATACATGCACGAAAGAGAATGTGACAGTGGTGATGGCTCCGGAGAACAGTAAAAAAACAGGCCGTCCAAAGTGTGAAAATTAAGGCTCTCACTGCTTTCATTCTGCTAAGTGCACATAATAAACAAAAACATGTTTTCTTAAATTACACATTATTTACAGCCATGATTTGTGTATATTTTCAGGAGCCACTAAAATTAAAGCTGCATCACAGATTTCCATTTGGGAAAACTACATTCTGTATTCTATGATCAACATCACTCAGAGCCAATGAAAACAGGGGGTGGGAAGCACCAGCAGCCACTCAGTTCGAGTGGGGTGGTGCTGCTCCTGCTTCACTGGCTCCTCCACTGTGTGAAAGAAATAGGCATCTATGACCTACCATCCAAATGGTGAGCTTTACATATGGAACAAACGTACACAATACAGGAGCAATCAGGAACCGAGAAGGAGGGCGTGGAAAACAGCATGAACAACCATAAGCAAAAAAAAAAGCTGAAGAAGAAAAAAAGGACGGAGTATGGTTGTTTTTAAAGGCAAGGCAAGAATCTGATCATCAATGGGCAGAGTTGAGTAATTCAGGTCCAGAGAATAAAGTCCAGACCAGGATTTTGTTTCAACCAACCAGTTGAATTCGCTGTGACTCTTTATGCTCAGCTGGTTGGTTGAAACAATTCAGACAGACAGAACTATCTGGACCTGAATTACTCAACTCTGCCAATGGGAGGCCAGAATGGGGAGGGCACTAAAATGGGCTGGAGTGGGCTGACAAACATGTGCCCTGGAACAACATTGAGATGATCACACATACAACAGGTCTGACTGCCACACAGCAGGAAGCCAGTCCCTTGCAGGGCACACACACTCACACACATATATTCATATACTGTGGGAAATTTAGGGGCAACCATTCACCTAAGTGTATGTCTTTGGACTTTGTTTGGGGGGGGGCACCAGGATAACTGGTAGGTAGCTTCTCAACAGGGAGAGAGCATACAGCCCTGGAGGTGTGAGCAGCAGTCAGGTATGCACTCAGCCACCCTGCTGTCCCTTGATATGAGCTATTATTATTAAACCTTTGAACTGCAGATCACCTGCTATTTCATAAAAACGGGTGACATTACAGATTTGCCATGCTAGGTTCTCAGTACTTGGGTCCCTCACAGTGCATAAAGAGGTCTGGCTGTCACAGTGTAGAAGCCCTTAAAAATCTAGTGACGGAGGTTGTTATGCTTGGCTGTCCCTTAACCTCTACATCCATATAGACTAGTTTATCCATCCATCCATCCATCCATCCATCCAACTGCTTCTCTCGTGTGTCACCAAGGATCATGAAGCCTGTAACAGTGACTATGCCTTCCCTATAACTGCGTTGAAGCTTCCGACTTTTGCTCATAGCCTACTGTAGCTCCTTAACTCACTTGGCCACAGGCCTCCCGCGATGGCCTCATGTCATGTGACTGCGTGTCATAGCACCGTAGTGAAAGCATTACGCAGGGGAAGCTGTATATGAGACGGCTGGCTGGGCCTCTCTGTGGATGCCGCCACAGTGGTATCTGCGCCAGCAGCTCTGAGGAACAGGTCACACCCACACGTGTAGGAAGATGGCGCTCTCAGCTCTCATTTTTGGAAGCCTGCCCCCAACTCCACCCACCCCCCGTGCTCAAAATGGGGAATAAAGGAAGCAAAATTGTACACTGCTGAAATAAAACGGTTCTGCAGTAGCAAGCAATATTTGTAATTGCTATGCACTGTTTTAGCTGAATATCTTACTCAGTCAGAGTGGAAGAAGAACAACAACTGAAAGACATGAGCTTTAGAGAATCACTTTCATTTGATGTGCAGGGAAAGGTCACATTTGTGTGTATGTGGGGTGGGGGGTGCGCAATGTTCTGTACTGTTCTGCTCAGTAAATCCCCCCAAGGTCCTTTGATTCTAGCAGATATTTTGGCATTGACGAAATGGTGGATATCACATCAAATATGAGCCAATATCTATCCATCCATCTTCTGTAAGCAGTTATAAGCAGCTATTCATATAGGGTAGAGTTTCCCAGCCGGGTCCACCTCCTTACTGGGAGCTGGGTCGGAGCAAAAACATGGACTGTCTGCGGTTCCCTGAGGACCAGACTGGGAACACTGATATAGGGTAAATGTGGGCCTGGAGCCCATCCCAGGAAACACAGGATATAAGACAGGGGACACCCTGGACGGGATTTTGGCCCATCACAAGGCAGATGTATGCACACACAATCAAACACTAAGGGCAAATTAGGGAAGCCGGTTCGTTTGAAATGGATGTTTTTGGAGCACCATAAAGTACCTGGAGGAAACCCACAAGGACACAAGGCGAATGTGCCAACTTCACCGACACACAGGGCCAGGGAATCAAGCGTACAACCCCAGGCCTGGAGGTGTGAAGCCGCCATGGATATTTCTGCCTGCCATGTACTTGCTGTGACTTTTGAATCAAGTTTCTCATTGGCCAGATGACTGAAAGGCCACACCCCTTAGGAGCATCATCATCCAATCAGGAATCAATGGCATTGTAGAGTTCAGGATTTTTTTTTCTTCGTGTGCATTATGCCTTGCATTGCTATAGCCAAATATTTATTATATATTCCAGTCCATGTGGTAGCCACCCTGAACCCTTGGGGGCATCTGGAAGGTCAGAGGTCGGACAGGATGCAGGTACGAACAGTCACCCATAGGAAGCATCTCATTCCCGAGACTAAATTCTGCTATGTTTACTATTTTCAGGACATAAATGGCAAATAATGCATAAAACACAAATAAGGCAGCAAACAGCTATTGAAGTGCTGGCTGCCTCACCGGCTTCTATGCATTTCTGCTCCACGTGGTGGGAAGCCCTCTCCTTCTCTGTCGCCCCTAGCCCCACCCAGCCTGGCTTGACTTCACGCAGGGCCAATGGGGGATGTCGATGCTGAAGGCTGCCCTAAAACAACGACTCCCTGGGAGTTTCTCCCTGAGCGCACCCCCCCTCCCCCCCAGCATATCACTGCAGATCCCATCTGTTTAAACCATCTTGCTCTCCCTACAAGATGGGCTGCAGAGGAAAGCATATTTTTTCTCCCAGCTTGCCACATATCAACTTAATTATTGGCGAAGGCGTCTGGAATTCGCTCGGTTACCAAATTGTGCATGTTATACAAAACCTCACAAGGGGGCAAAATAATGTACGATATCCCTAAAATGTGACGCTGGAGGTCTGCGAGGATGGGGGCCAAGGAGTTCGTAAAAAAGGGGGGCAGGACTGCGAAGAGAAGAAGCCACTGGGGCTCGTGTTCCTTGGCGAACCGTCGCTCAGCTATTAGGCGTCCCTCTTCATGGTAGGCCTCAGAGCAACACAATGAATAATAACATCTCTTGGCGGGCCCCCATTGCTGAGGTCACCGGTGCTTTCCTTTAGGTCTGCTGTCAGTGGGGGGGAGGGGGGGTGTCGGAAAGAGGCGGTGCCTGCCCGGCTTCCTCTCTCACGCACACTTCACGTTAAAGAAAATTCACGTTAATTTCAGACAACAAAGGGAAGCCTTCGCTTTCTTAGCCTCTCGTTTAAAATGCACCATCACTCTGCAACTTTGTATGTGTTGCAACTCTTTGTTGTGTCACTATGAAAAAATGTCTTACAGATTCTTTAACTCTTTTTTTGTTAATTGTATGTTTTTGAAGTCTCTTTTATTTCTGGTGTGAACTTAACGTCCCTTTCGGTCCCACAAAAAACAAACCCAGTCATCTTCCTGTTTGAGGGCAGTCAGCTCAGTCCGATGGGAGCCCAGTCGTGGATTTCAGGATTTCCTTTACACGGAATGCTGGTGTTTTGTCCTGATTGGGTACAGGGCCGAACCTCTCCAGGCAATTTCTTTGGGCTGTGCTTGGTGGACTCAAACGGCAGGCATTAGCTTGCAAAAAAAACATTGCTTTCGTGTTGCCTTACCAGTACCCTCCCACCACTTACCCAGTACGGAGTCGTGGCGTTTAATTAAAAATGTAAAAATCTTGTTTACAATATGTACTGTAAATGTTGCAGTGGATGCAGGTTAGTCCTTACCTTTATCCCAGGGAGCACACTCTGTGTTTAACTGGAGCTGCATTGTATTGAGTCAAATACTTAAGAATATTAAAATACATTTATTGGATATTAAAGAGATATCAAAAGAACTGTATTTGCCCGCCCCCCCATAGGGAGGCATCATTTCTGCAGTACAATCCCAAATGCTTTGTAATGTAGCAGTTAATATATCAGGGATACCTGGCGACGGATTCATGTACCCCAGCTACGCAAAAGCCTCAGAACCTGATGCCACCTTATTTATTGGTTCCGATCCACTATCAGTGCATCACTAATGAGAGACATGATTAGTAGTTAATAGCTTGAATCTGGAGAGATGCGGGTAGAATAATTACAGCCAGTGGTCCCTGAGGAAGGAACCCATAGCCTCTCTAAAGTTTAAGCGGAAAAACGCAGCTGCCAGTGCAGTTTCCCTATTTCTATGGCTGAGGCATCCATACATCAGCAGTTATCCAGGACAGGGTTACAGTGACCCAGTCTAGGAAGTGGGGGGGGGGGGGTGACCAGGGGGGGCCCCCTGGATAGGGTGCGCACTACCTGACAGAATCGGCAAAACTGGGACATCATTAGGAATCCCGCAAACACAGAGAGGACATGCGAATTCAAACTCGCAGCTTTGATATTGTGAGCGAGGCTGCAGTGAATCTCCACCAGCTCCAGCTACTGCCAGATACCATCACTTTGGGTCAGTCATAAAAAGTATGAGCTTTCAGGCAATCTGTGTGACACGAATATCATTTCTGGTCATTTTACTTCCATCACTTGCAATTGGTCCTGTGCTTTTTTGATGGCCTGCTTCAGTGCGACATTGACACAAATGCACTTCATAAAGGGAATTTTCCTTTGAGATCAGTTGAGTGAACGTATTCATAGTTACCCTGGTCGTGAGATAAGGCAGCTCTGGGCTTCTGTATTGGGGCCCCAGGCCCAGCCAGGGAGTCACTGGATTTACCCAGAGTGCCGGTGTGCATCTGAGCTGCCCGAATACGCGCTGATAGCCATAGATTTTTAACAGCTGTTTCCGCTTAATGGGTCCGTCTGCTTTACAAATTGCGCATGCATAATTAAAGTGATGTCACAGCTGGGTCTCTTGGACCCCCCCACAACCCACCAGGTCTTCTTTAGAGGATTCCTCCTGGATCTAAGGCACCCCCCCATCCCGTGCAGCTCCCCTCAGCATGCCCAGAACATGGAGGATAGAGGCGGTGTGTCACTCTTCCTCACCACTAGGGGGCGTCAGGGGGCGAGGTGACAGGTTTGAGGGGAAATCCCCTCATCTTCACTGTTGATTAATTCACCTTGGCATTCGCTTTCAGCGGCTGACGCAGATGTCACTGCTCATGACATTTGCTGCCTTTTCCACAAATGATAATCAGATAATCGTTGGAGAAATTCCAACATATTTTTTAAGTGTTTCCCGATTGGGGTGAAGACTCCACGGACACAAAGCTGCGGTCTAAATCAAACACCAAGGTGAAATTGGTTTTCTACATCAGTGCCCCATCAGAGGATGGCGCCCTAGGCAGCCGCCTATATCACCTGAGGGGTTGACTGCAACACAGCCTTCACTTCTTTGTCCAATTGATTGGGTCGGCGGGGGGGGGGGGGGGGGGGGGGGGGGGGGGGGGGGGGGGGGGGGGGGGGGGGGGGGGGGGGG
>JABFDZ020000118.1:4309041-4319352 GCA_019775955.2 Pollimyrus isidori
CCCCCCCCCCCCCCCCCCCCCCCCCCCCCCCCCCCCCCCCCCCCCCCCCCCCGCTGCTGGAGCAGCCCAGAGGGCCAGGCCAAATCCCCTCTCTAGCACCCCCGCTGGCCACGTCTGGCGACAGCTTCCCCGTCCAGGTGCTTGGACTTTGCTCAGCCTCAGTAAAACAAGTTTTGTTTTTGGCTTGACATTTAATTGCAGATTTCTTTTTGTTTAGTTATAGGTCAATTCCAAACCCTAGAGGGATAAAGGAACAATAAAATGTGGAATTCAGCTGTTTCAGTGCCAGATAATGTCAGTGGCTCATGAGGTTTTAAATCAACATTTCCAGACAAAAAGCAGAATATCACAAAGAACCATGTGCCATATCCCAAAAATGTCTCACGTCCCACAAATTAGCTCAGTGCTCACCGCCTTCACACCCCCCAACAGGAAGCTGTACCCATGTCTGATTCCTCCATACCGAATGGACTCAGGCAAGACGGCGGGGAGAGGAAAAGAATTTCTGCATCTCAGAGGAACGCTGACCTCTGGCATGGGCTACTTCTCAATTTACGCTGCTGTGCAACATCCCAGCGAACGGCCCAGATCCCTCCCCCCAGGGGTCCGGAGCGCCGATGAGATGAAGCCAGAGCGTGGTCACCCCAGCTTCTTGGTGGCTTTCAACAGACCTGGACTGCTTCATCTATTATTGGCTTCTCTCACTGGTCTGCCAGGAGTAGCGGTACCATAGAGGAGCGCCCCCTACTGCAAGGGACAACTAAATCACAGGGAATGAGCATCATACCCAATCTGGGGAACTATACCCCACACTGGGGCTTACTGTGTACTCACACACTCAACTTAAAAGTCACCCATCCTATAGGGATCCCATCAGCCAACCCTTATACCATCCACTTTCTGTAACTGCTTGTCCAGAACATGGAAGCTACAAGTACAAGGAAGGGAAAAAGCAAGAATGGCCATCAGCCCATCGCAGGGCAAACATATGCTCACCTATGGGTAGTTTGATAACTCCAATTCACCAAGGCATGCATATTGGATGTGTGTGTGTGTGTGGTGCAAACTGGAGTACTCAGAGGAATCCCCATGGGGACATGGGGAGAGCATGCAAACTTCACACACAGAGCCATGTCAGAGACTCGAATGCTGGTCTCAGAGATACAGTACTAACCTGCACACCACTGTACTGCCCCAAGTCCTTTTAGAAACAAGAAATTCACTTTGGGGAGTCCTGGGGAGCACTGTCAAATGACCAAATATAATAAATCATATACATAAACAAATGAAAGTGATGTGCCAGGTGCAGATAATGTGTGCTGTGCGATGCAGCAGGTTGGCTAAATGGGCTGAGGAGGGGGGTTGAATACGCCCTCACCCCAAACTCATTTTCCTAGTGGAATTCATATACACAAATTTGATTGCTGGTGAAAATTGATCCTGGTTGATTACACCCCTCCTCCTTATACTGGACCCCCAGCCACACCCATTGAGCCAGAGCCGGATGGCAGCAGTTTCTCAGGCCCAAAGGGGGCACCTGTCCTCCACGCAACCCCACGCAGTGTCCCGTCCTCAGCCGCCGCCTTCCAGCACATTCTAATTCCTCCTCGAAACCCCGCATATTGGATTCCAACCAACAACGCCTAACAACACACTGCAGGCAACCAGATAACACCTGACAGGGAGGAAGAGTTTGCTGCTTTTATCTCAGCTGTAAACAAAAAATACAAAAAAAACAACAACACATACCGCATACGGCGGAGCAGACATTTATGGTCGCACCTGCATGTGGCCGATTTCAGACAAAGGCATTATTAAAGAATGAAACATGTCCTATGAGGCAAACCGCGCCTGCAGTTTATGGTCTCCAACCATACCTGTGTGTGGAGTTATTTAAACACCTCAGACACATTGCCGCGGCAACGCAGCATTTAATATCGATGATGGCACTGATCCAAAGTCATTATAACCTTATACAGAAGTATAAAATTAAATAGATGGTGCAATGCATTATGGGGGAACTTCATTGTCATGAGTGTTGTGCATGGAATTCTGGTTCTTTCCTGGGGACGATTGTAGGATTTTTTTTTAAGGTGGGGGGCTTAAGAGGGGCCTTGATTCATACAGAGAGGATGACATCAGCATTAGCCAATGATACGTTTTGAATTGGTGAGTGACGGGAGAAAGATACTGAATATCGGCCCCCTTGCTGGCCCGCCATTGTCCTCAGTCATGCCAACGAATAATCTTTGCAACCCCCCACCAGGAACACCCTAGCCGCCCCCACCTTAAAGGTCCCATCAAGACTTCTCGCTATAAACTCCTCTTTGAAAATGACCTCTTCATTTATTTTGAGTGGTTTTAATGCGGTGCCCAGCAATGCCATGTGGAAATCTGCAGTGGGCCATGCCTGCTGCCCCAATCCGGTCTGGTTAGCTCAGCGGAAGTGTCCATCAATGAGTACTCCACTGTTCCAGATGTTGACTCCTGGCCCAGTGGCGTCCGCTAGATCTTAATGCCTCCGCGTGCGGAATGTGAACCTAGATACTCACAGTTTCTGCAGAAGTGTACAAATGCGCAGCCAGTCGTGGTACCCCCCAATTTGACGTACCCCCCCCCCAGCTACACCCTAAATAATTAGTCTCACCTCAGCCTTCCTGTCTGAGAAGAGCTGCCTCTCTGCCCATAAAAATGGTTCCTGAGTTGAATAATACACATTCACTTGCTATTCTTTGTATTGATCAACCATGAAATAATGCATGTTCTCTAAATTATCAATTAGCATGCAAATCTCCACCCTAATTACATTCTCCCCTCATTCATCATGCACCCTCACCATCAAATTACTGCATGAGTGAGCTTTACAAAAAAAATTGTCAGCTAAATATGAATCCAATATCAAAGACAAGTCTGAAAGTTGCTAAAATGAATATTGAGTTTCATTTTTTGGCAATTAATTTAATGAATCACCCACTTCCAATATCGAGATGGTTACCTGTTCAGACTGCAATTTTTTCTAAGCATTTTTGTTCCCTTGTTCTGAAAAAAGTACAGAGCTGTTTGAAAACACCTGTATCTTTAACGAAAAAAAGTTAACTTCGAATAACAGTCTGATAGCCATGGTAAATATAATGGTAAAGTTGGTGCTTCTTACGAAATGACTGCTGTTTAATAATAGAACAACCTAAAAGAATCAATAAAGTCTCCTTGCTATACATAGCTACTCAAGTTGTCTGGGGAAAGAAAAAAAAAACAGAGAGGATCATTCTGCATCCAAAATCGCGTGGTCTGAGATTTATTCCAAAAAAGGTGAATGGTCAGGGAGCTATTAATCACAGGCAGAGAGCAGGATTAAATTGCTTGGTCTAGTGGCACAGGAGAGACTGAGCAAGCAAGGCATTTTAAAGGAATATGTTGTGTCTGTCTCAGATTACAGTGCAGGAGCCCAGGAAGCATCTGCAAAGAGGCACAAGAACGTGGAAAAAAAGCTTTTCCTCAACTCCTCTTTACTTTTTAACTGAGAGTCTGATGAGTTCCTTCGTCTGGGTCGCCCCTCTCCCTCTCTCTCTACATCCCAAGTCTCTGCTGTTACAGCTCCCTCGGTTTGTGGGTTCTCCCTGCCGGAGACAAATGGAACAATAACAGTTTCTGAAAGTGCACGTTTCCTGAAGAGAAGGCCCTCGACCAACGGCGGGGCTCACATCACAGCCCGCCTGTTGTTTTAACCTATGACTTGCCCCGCAGTGCATCCTGATTGGCCGAGAAGAAGTTCCCTCCCTAAACGAGGTTCAAACTTGGGTGAACCCCGCCCATTCACCCCGTTCACGTATGCTTATGATTGGCCGCGAAAATATTACATTTCAGCCACCAGAAACACAGAAAAAAATTCCAGCTTTCACATTCTCTGGATGTTGGATTATTTTCCCCATCCTCATTTCTCCAAGTGCAGAAGCAGTGTATAAATATTCATACTCAGCCTTCTGAGAGGTGAATCTGAGACATGCTGTTGTGTATTCATTCATTCATTAAAAAAATAAAAACTATATGAAACAAAACAAGGCTCTAAACCAATGTTTCCTAATCCAGTCCTCGGGGGCAGCTGGTCCATGTTTTTGCTCCCTCCCAGCTACCTGCCAGACAGTTCACATTTTTGCTCCCTCCCAGTGGGAGCTAGGAGGGAGCAAAAAGAGGGAGTAAAAATGTGGATTGACTGTGAGTCCACAAGCACCAAATTGGGAAACCAGGGGTGGGCAATTTTATCTGAAGAGGGCAGGGTGTATGCAGGGTTTTGGTCAGCTGTTCAAATCCAGGTGAGAGGACTCTTCAGGCAGTCAAGCCTCTAATTAGTTACCCAATTAGGGAGTTGCAGCCCCCTCCCCAAGCTCTAAGCAATGCCCACACTTACTGACATGCTACACGTTACATCTATCGCCTGTCCTGTGAACCCAGCCTGGTTCAGTAGGAGATGGGGGGGGCAGCACAAACTCTACACTGGAATTCCACTGACTCATGAGTTCAGGAAATCAATTAATTTGATGGAGAGCAAGCTGTCAGGCTTATTACCCAATATAACCACCCCCACCCCACCTACCAGGCTATCACTTTTGCAAATTAGAAACACATTTATATTTTCTGGATCTTAACAACACAAATAATAATCGTTGCTTAATTAACTGCTTATTAGCCACTGGATAGTTTGTTTACCAGTTTTTTTCTCCTTCTTTCACTGGATTCATCCCCAAACCAAGCTCTTCCTGTGTTTTGTTGTGCCCACTGTGTTTGATCTCCTTATGAGCTTATCAGGCCTTGTATGTTACAAACGGGTGCCATGATCCCGTCTGGCGAGGTTAAAGGGACAGGTGGGGGTGGGGGGGGCGAGACATGCTCACTCCCAAGCTCAGGGAAACTGGATCAGACCCGGAAAGGGGAATTCCGGTCCCTGAGGCCAGTGAGATGTACCGCCAGTGTTTTTGCACTTAATCGGTGGCGGGATTGAGGTCGTTACCCAGACAATCAACCTCACCTGGAGCTGAGAACCGGCTGGGTTTGTGGCCTGGGGCTGGAAATGCGAGGCTGTAGATTGGGAAGCCCCCCCCAGCACCAAACCCATCAAACATTCCAAGCAAAGAAACTGTGCTGCTGCTTTCAGTTTACAGCACAAAAACATGTTTCTATCTAAAAACTTCCATCCATTTATTTTTCTGGCCCACAACATAATGGGACATTCTGGATAGGATATCGGCCCCCCAGGGGGCCTGATCTACAACTACTAAATTACAGCCTTAATAAACATCTTTAAAACCGGGGTGGGCAATTGATTCACCAGTCCAGTCTTCAGCGTAGTCCTATATATTGCCTTCAGCAGGGTTGCCAACTTTGGTCAGCTGGCATGGGATTTTTAATTCGAGGCAATTCTGCACACACGTGCACATGCATTTACAGGTATGCAACAGCTTTATAACCTTGAAAATAATTTATTACCGCAATGATTTGATGTTAGTAACTTCATCTTTATTATGGAATAATAGAGATTTTCGGTAAGATTTCTTATGAGCGTGAGAGTTGTGAGTGTCACGCCAGATGCGTGACTGTTGGCAGCCCTGCTTCAGTACTATATGCAAAACTGAAAGCGTTTGGGCAAAGGCATTTACATTATATAATAATTTGAGGATCATCAAAAAAAAATTTACATCCCTGTCACAAAGTGGCCGTTAACAAGCCCCACGCAAAACAGTGTGCCTTAGTGTCTAAAACTTTTGGGCTCCAACACAGAAACCTACCATGAACGGCAGGACAAACCGGAATTCTGGGTATACCACCTCACCTAAAACAATGAGGCGAAGTGAATCAGGTGTAGTGGTATGTGCATCTTATGTTATTTTTTTCTATAATATGAGATGGTGAAACGTATCATAATTGTCTTAATTAAGTTTCTTTAACTAGTAAATTTGATTGTCGCTATCATCTAAATCTGTACTATGTGAGCTGTGTCAGTGAATCGTGATGACCTTGACAACCCTGTTAAAAAATTACATAATTGTCCGTGCGTCCAAATTTATTATTTGCAGACTTACTTTTTCGTATTAGGCATAATCAGAGATTTTCCAGCTTCCAGCATTGATTACCTCTAGATCGCCGCACGTCTGAGTACCCCGTAGACCCTGCTTACCTTTAAACGCGCGAACAAGTCAAATCACTCCTGCCAGCCGAAGTAGAAAAAGAAAAATATATACAACACGGGTGTTCCACAATACATGCACTATCATTAGTGTTATAGTCTCTCTCTCTTGGTACTTAAACAGTAACACAAAAGGAATAACCAAGACATTATGCTAACGCTCATTCTCCACCTTCAACATTAACGACTTTGCAACCGCACTGCGTCCGCAGCACCTCTTCCAGTTCACGCAGCGGGGATTTTTGAGTATGTGAGGGGCCCTCCCTTATGCTTTGTCAGACGGTAAATCACTGTATTTGACATTAGAAGTTACATTTTAAAACACGTAAGAAAGGAGATAGGTGGAAATAATTGGCAAGTATTTATGGATTCTAAGTATTACGTTAAATTATGTTGTTGATAGCCACATCTGTAACGATTCCTTGCCTAACAGTTATTCTGTTTAATATACCGATTTCCGTTTTATATTTATGGAGAATTGTGTATTGCTCTCGCACAATAAAACCGTAATTAATCGTTCTCCGCGATGAGCGCATTTCATCGTGCATGACGTAATTTTCGGAAAATTTAACGAGTTTTTAGTGTTCTCATATGAACATATACATTCACATGCACACAAAGAGTATGGCCTTGCCTAGAAATATGTGATCCGGTTATACAAGATGACAAAAATATTTATATATAAAATGTATAGAAACTGCAGTAACACACAAGTAACGCGTGATCCTACCCGGCTCCTACGTATACAGAAAGAACTTTAATAATTTCTGACAGGCATACAAAACAACCTAAGAAATATATATATTATCAAAATCACTCAAAGCAAGCCAAACCACATATTAATAGTGTGATTAATTAGTCCCCTCGCACATTCTTCATTTAGGCACGTCGTTGCGGGGGTGTTTGTGGCAGTGGGAGTCCCCCCTGGGAGGGTCCCCTTTGCAGCGCAGTCCAGTAGTTCGCGAAGTAGATGGAGTGAGAAAGAGAGAGAGGGGGAAAGAGGAGCCCGTGAACGGAAAGTACTACTTGCATTCAGTGAATTTTGACACGACGGGACGCGGCTTTTTGACGCTGTCACTTTTGCTCGAGGATCGTCCTCCTGTGCCGTCAGCAACAGCCACCATCGCCTTCAATCTTGAAAACTCAGAAAATACGTTCGCGTTGGCTGGCATGAGCTAACCCGTAAGATATGGAAACAAAACCTTTCTTGTCACTGGGTAAGTTTATTTTTCGGTTTCCCCCTTTCTTGTGCTACGTCTTAATTGTATACCGTTTTATATTTGTAATTATTTTGGGGTTTGGATTGCAGTGAATTGTCAAGAAGATTACATGCTTTTCATCGGCATATGATTTCCCTATTCCGCTGTCGTTTGGCACTTATTGCCGCGTTTGAAAATTGTGTTAACACGAACCTGGAATAAAATCATACAGAACGCCTTTAATTAAAGATCAGTAGTTTAATATTAATGGTCTCCGCGTAGTTTGATTTTGGTTCCTGATGTATTTGAAAAGATAAGTAAATAAAAAAGCTGAACTTTGGAGATGATGGGCTTGTCAAAAAGAGAGGCACGTCACCATCTCTATAATAGTGCGATCAGAGTTTGATGACAGTCAGTTGAGTTGCAAGTGACATTTCATTGAAAACTACAACCAGTTACTTTCTTGGTCTTTCCTAATATGCATTTCCGCCTAAACAATTATACATTCAATTTAATGCAAGATAACGATCCAAAGTTTGCTTTCTGACCGAAAGCGGCGGGGTGCGGATGTGAAAGTATCGTTATTCTAGCCTAATTATCCAGTGCAACTTTAAAATGATTTCCGTACATCCCACAACTTGGGTAATAACAGTTTACGGCGGTGGTTTAAATGTGTGCGTCTTATTATTTCCTGTAATTGCGGTAAGAAAGCCCTTTTTATAGCTTCTTTGACGCTGACATAAATACACTGCATCTGTTTGATACGATTATATTTGACTGGCATTGGCGCGGACTATATGGTTCGGATGGTTCGGATGCCAGTAACCAAATTAGATTATATATAACGCGGCACATAGTGATGTGGACATAGCATAAGTGGACTAAGTTCTGGTAGCTGCTTATGATCACCAAAAATACAGCTTTTCTCGGAAGCCTAAAAATACATTTTTATTTTTTCTTTAAAAAATACTGCCCGTAGGTAGGGCACCCGTTTTCACTTTAAAGGCAGCCCCAGGAAGTCTTTTCGGTCCGGTGAGCCGCATGGGTGACCCGGCTGTCCCTTGCACTTGAACACTTTGAAGTTCATCGCTGAAGTCGGCCGAGATGGGAAACCAAGCGAAGCATCCCTGTTTGTAAACAGCGCTGATGTTGCAGGGCTGTCACTTCCCGGGGCAGAAGGTGTAAAAAAAGCGAAATCGTCCGTGTGCGAGGCGTGAAGATCATGCCACTTCGCAGCCTTTGATTGCGCGCGGCACGTCCGCAGCTTCGTCAAGGTCTACGGAGGAGGGGATGGACTTTTTGTTACGGGATTAAAATGTGAATGGAAACGTGCGGATTGCGCGTATTTTTTTGCGGCGGGACGCGGGATATTGTGCAAATTAAAAGTGATCAAGAGCGGCGACAGCTGCGCTGAAACGGAGATCGCAGTTTTTATCGAGATATATCTATAAATCAGACTGAGTGCGTTGATATTTAAATTTCTTGCACTTACCTTAAATTTTGTGTCACGTTTAAGACACATGTATGTCTTCTGGCCGCAATGTAGAGTAGTTCATATTTGCTTTTAAATGCACCATTTATACCCTCAGCATTGCATTCTTTTATTTATATGTGCTATGTAACGTGTATGTCAATACTATTATTTCCATCCACCCATCCATCCATGGCATGTCCAGTGCATTTTAAGTTCTGATTATCCAATTTAGGGTCCTGTGTGTTTGACTTGCCTGGTTTCATATACAAAATGTCAAATTTACAGTGTATGTTGACTATGGAGACTCAGGAGATGTGCCATGTATAAACATAACCTTATGATTCACACGTGGTTTGATGCACACCTGAGCACATGCACACAAGCCCAAGTGGCCCCCCTTAAGATAATGCGTGCCCCTGAGAGCATCTGTTGGCAAGCTTTTAATAACCAGAGCTGAATTACTTCCCTTCAGAGGCCGACGTGGTGGGATTCGGGGTTTAGGGTTTGGCGGACGATAGAGGGATAAGGCATGTCTGTAGTTAGTCCAGTGCACACCTGCGCAGGAATATGCATCTGAGAGCACGCTTGCATGCAGTGGCAGGGTTGCGGACAAAACAGTGCAGCCTTTGCGTGCCCCCAACTCCAAATATGCAGGTCCTTGTGCGGTGAACTTTGCGCCCACAGAGCTGATGGCTGGCACGAGGGGTGCATCTAAACAGGAAGAAGTGAGTAGGGGATACAAGAAGGTGGCGGATGTGCAAAACCGCGGCCCTGTCAAAGTAGCAGCCCCGCCTCAGAGCAGCGAGGGTGCCAGGAAGCAACCACCGCCGTGCCGCCGCACCAGGTGCATTTTGGGTGGTGCGGAGCGCAACGTTTGCTGGACCCTCTGTGGGTCTGTATGGGGCAGCGGGTTCATAGGAGACAGTGAGTAACGCCCTCAGTCATGGGGGTGGGGGGGTAGCGAGGGAGGATGGTGCCCTAGAGGACAAAAGGACATAGACCCCAAAATAACAGGCAATGTTTTTACAACCCAGTTGATATTTTTCAGCTATTAGTTTACGATTTTGAGCCTGTGGGCTGAGTAATTATTGCACCTACCTTGAGAGATGAGTGCAGAAATCTGAAAGGCAACTTTTCTCAATGTCTCATGCATGTTGGGGACGTGTCTGGGAAGAGATCCAAAAAGTTAGAGATGGTTTGGTTTTGGGTGGGTGGTGGGGGGGGGGGGGGCTCATTTGGAAATGGGGTCCCGGTCCCAAGGTCCCGGTACCAGGCAAGCAGGCGAAGGCACCTGCTTTGCTGTTTGTTTTGTTGCTGGTACCCTGAGTGTATTTCTTGCATGTTCTGCTTTTCTGGATAAACTAAACTCATCAAAACTTGATGATGTGTGTGGGTGGGGGGGGGGGGGGGGGTTGGTCAAGTGTATGGCGCACCCCCCTGCGCCCCCTGGTGGGGGGGGT
>JABFDZ020000118.1:4321237-4332193 GCA_019775955.2 Pollimyrus isidori
TGTGTGAAACAGCCTGGCCAATCTCCTCACCATCGAGTTAAGTACTTCCCCCGACAGCATCGATAAACTGCTCACGCGTGGCATCATTTGGTCTCTCTGGAGCAACCTGTAGTCTGTCCCCATGCGGTCGTCACATGGGTCGTTTTGCAAGGGCCGTCACGGCCACCCCCGAGTGAAAAACACCTCTGATATGCATGCATGTGGAGCACACTATGAGTACAGTAGTCCAGCAAACATGCCTAATCCTGTAGCTATGGCCCCTACCTCATAATTTATTGCATTGTTGTTAGAACCTGCTTTTTATTGTAGCTCTGTCCCCCCCGTCTCAGAGTTACTGGTTCTTTTTAAAATCTCCTGATCGTGCGGCTCATGCACTTGCGGTGGCCGTCACTAATTTTAGAGTCTTCTCTGGGTCTGGAACAGCCGGCCTTTGCGACTCATGCACAGTATAATGCTGCCCATTCCGCTGCTTTGCTGATCCGCTGCCTGTATAGACTGTGAGACATCTTAACTGTCCTCGACGGTAGGCCAGTTACCTGCACACTAACCGTCCTGGACAGGTCATTCTGCAGCTACTTTTCAAAACTGGAACTTTGTGTTCTGTACACTGAAGGTTATGAAACCATGTGCTAAACAGTCTTTCATGAAACAGTCTGTTCTACTATCCATGTGTATCCTTTCTGAGACTTAAAGTTTCAGATTTTATGGTAAATTCCTTGTGATTAAATTTCTCGCATTCCAGGTGAGTCCAGATCTGTTACAGAAACAAAAAGTCTGAGTATAATATACTTTTTTAAGGTCTGGTGGAAAATGCACTTTTTTTCTGAATGGGGACTTTTTGAGTGGTAAGGTGTCTTTGTGAGCTCAGTCCAAACTCGTCCGATGAGTTTGCAAAGTGCCGGGATCGTTCGGTGGGAGAGAAGCCTTTTGTTGTCACTGTCACCAAGCAGTGGGCTGGCAGTGATTTACTGCATGTGCCGAGTCACCCGCTCCCCCCTTCGGCCCAGTGCCGCCTCGCCTGCCGGGGCTGCAGCGGCGTGCGTCCGTCCAGTCTCGGCTTCTGCATGGGTTCTGGCCAGTGGGGGTTTGCCGACAAGACTTTACTTGCCAGGCAGGCCCACCCCTCACCCCCCACACCAGAAGGAAACAATGTTAACTGGAGGGAGAAAAAGAATGAATAGAACCTGAGCCTGATACCCACAGGCGTAGAGTTGGGGTTTCCCAAACTTTTGACAACCACAGACCGGCATGCAGACTGGAGGGTTACACATGGTTACACATGATTAATATGAAAGTATCACCCGCATCGATACTTGTCTGCTAACTGGGAGGGGGCAGCAGGACCATTTAATTTTAAGTTTAACCATGTCAATTTATTTCAGAATAAGGCTGCAAGAAATCTAGTTCATTTTTGGAAATTGACCCGCCCCTTCCCAAACCCCCAATGTTCCTGGGTGCAGTGGAATCCTAGGATGGACTAGAGGTTAGAGACCCCTGCTTTAGATGATGTTGACAACAACTGAATAATTTTTGCTGGTTGTTAATTTCACATTGTTATTTTTAGGGTAAACCCAGCACTGTGCATTAAGCATCGCATAGTTACGGCTACATCTTCATACACCATGATACAGTCGTATTCGATTGGCACTTGCCTCTAATTGGCTCAAGTCTCGCTCCATAAGTTTAGGTCTTGGGGCCGTATTTGCAGAGTCCCGCCCACCAGCCTCCTTGGCTCTGAGATGACTGGGCGCCCCATACCTCATTGCTTCTGCAGCTGTTGGCAGAGAGAAGCCACCCTGCATTAGGAGAAGCCTTCTCCCCTTTTTCTGGCAGGGGGTTTGAAGGTACAGTTCAAGGTTGTAGAAATCTGCAGCGGACCAATCAGGCGTCTTCTTCAGCAGTGGGCCAATCAGGCATCTTCAGCAGTGGGCCAATCAGGCATCTTCAGCAGTGGGTCAATCAACCATCTTCAGGGCCTGAGAGCCGAGGCCTTGTGATGGAGGGCAATCCAGGCACTTCCTGTTTCCTGTCCATGTTCCACACAGTCACCAAGTCGTTAGACTTGTCTTTTTATTGAGGCACTTTCGGGGGGGGGGGTGTCAGAAGCATTTCAGCATGTCTGTGGTGCTGTTACCCAGATGACAATAGTCTGAGCAGCGGGGCAGCCTGCGGTGGTGTCTGCCTCGTCACCCCGCACATTCCACCGCCGCAGGAACTGCGCTGACAGGTTCAAGTGTCACATGGGCAGGTTGTGGTGCGTTCGTTTGGGGTGTGGGGGGGCGTGCCGGTATGAGTTAAAAGGCAGTAACACAAGCTCAGGCCTCAATAACATGAAAGGGTGCAGGCGAGAGAATGACTGGTTTTGGGAGATTCGGGCTATTTGGGTTCCGCTCTGCATATCCGCCTCAGGGGATCAACGGGGGCATCTTCAGACGCCGGCCCGGGAAAGAGAAAAGGGGAAGTGGCTGTGAAGGTGTAGGATAGACCTGCCGTTATTACTGCAGTGTAAACACAGCATTGTGACAGGATAGATAACGTCACCTTAGATTTACATGCATGGATCCACACTTTTCTGTAGCGTTCTGTGCTGTTCGACTTGCATTCAAAAATGTACAAAAGTCATTTATTCTGCTACATTGTTACAGTAACAAAGGAAAGGTAAAGCACTGCGATAATCTGCCCTTTTCTGTCTGCCCTGCTCTCATGCAGACGTTCTTTCTGTAGCATCAAGAGGAAGCCTTGGGCATTTATGACAGGATCTGAAAGATGCTGGGGGGGGCGGAGGGGCTGTTAAACTTTCACATTGGTGCTATAGGAGAGTGGGGGCAGTTAAGGGCATGAGACTAAGTAAAACAAATGAAGGGTATGGGGGGAGCAGACCATGGTATTAGCTTTGGGGGGGGGGTGCTGTGGAGAGAGGAGGTCCTGCATTGGCGGGGGCACATCTGGAGGAACAAGCGATCGTCTCGCAACCGTCTTGTGGAATTTGGTTGCTTTCTTTTCTTGGTCCTTTACACTTTCCCCTCTGCTGTGGTGGTGGGGGGGGGTGGCATTCCAGGCTTTACTATGACCCAACTACCGCCTCCGCCCACCAGTTTAATGCCGATTCCTTCGGGAGAGTTCCTAACGAGGGCAGGGCCTTCTCTGATAGGGAGGACATTGCAAATGGGCTTCGACTCGCCAATCGAATGTTGAAGTGAGAGAGCTGTGCACACATCAGGCAAGAGAGATGTTTAATATGGGGATCCGTCCATCCAACCATAGTCCAGCCGCTTATTCTGAGCACTGTTGTGGGGCACTGTGGGTATCCATTGCCCAAGTGTGATAATGTACATTTATTGAATTGATTTTTTTCCAGTCCAGCTTTGTCATTTCTTCAGTTCAGCGTCAAGACTGATGATGTAATTCCCTGGCTGCAGTAGAGCAGGGGTCGTCCCCCCTCCAGTCACCACAATGTACCAAGGGAACCCCCTCATCAGTGAAATTGAGGCCTGTGAGACAGACCTCTTCAACCCCATGATGAACATGCCATCTGCGTTGCAGGGGACTTCTGTCATTTTCAGTTTGGGCTCACCTTCAACTCGGCACGACCCACTTTTGGGTGGGGTGGGTGCGACCCATGAAATTTGGAACCGATGCACATGGTTTACTTTCCTCTGTCAAAGACTGTGGGCCACTCAGCATTAGTTCAATTTGTACAAAGGCAAATATACACCTCCCCCTCGTTCCGAAGGTGGTATAGTCCACCAAGACAGCAGTCCGGATCGTGTGTGTCTGTCTCCATTCATGATCCTCTGCGCAAACGTACGCGTGGGCAGTGGAAACGCACAAGTCAGGAGTTCTCATCTCCGTGTTTGAAGCAGCCCAGTGCTGCCAGAGGCCTTAACAGCCCAGTATGGTTGCTGGACTTCTTCACGCTGCAAGTGTTTAAAGGATTTAAGCAAATCCGACCGCTTTGTCGGGTGCGGCTGTGTCAGAGGGGCCTGGCGGGGGGGGCACGGATCCATGCGCGTCCTGTGTCTAGGCGTGGCCTGTTTTCACCATGTCACTCTGCAGATGGCCTGTATTCTTCTGCCTGGCTGATTGGACAGCTGGCTTTGGCGGGGGGTGCGGGGGGTGTCTGCGGAGCCGTGCATCGAGAGCCTCACGCTGCCGCCTCATCCTGCTCCTTACAAACGCCCTCGTGCTGTTAGCGCCCGATACCATGGGAGTTCCTGTGAAGAACGAGACACACTGCAGCCATGCAGTGATCAGCTAGTAAAGAGACACGGGGGTAAATCAGGTAGATATGGGGGTAAAACAGGTAGATATGGGGGTACATCGGGCTGACATTGGCCTCAATCAAGCAGATATGGGAGTACATCAGGCAGATATGGGGGGGGGGGGGGATAAGGTAGATATTTGAGTAAATCAGGCAGATATGAGGATAAATCAGGTAGATATGGGAGTAAATCAGGCAGATATGGGGGTAAATCAGGTAGATATGGGTGTAAATCAGGCAGATATGAGGATAAATCAGGTAGAGGAAGAAAAGGAGTGAGAAGGAGAGAGAGTGAGGGAGTGAAGAGGAGAGAGAGAAGGAGAGAGGTGGGGTGAGAGAAAAGGGGAGAGGGAGGAAAACGGGATTGAGAGAGATGGAGGGAGAGAGAAAAGAAGAGAGGGATTGAGAGGGGTGGAGGGAGAGAGAAAGAGCTCCCTGTGTGTGATGGAGGTGGATGAGAAGCACACTGTGCAGCTGTGTCACATCATTCCTCTTTTTTGTTCAGTTTTGGCCCAGTTTGAGTTGCACTCAGGTGGCCTGAGAACGTCCAGCAAACAAGCTGTGACATTCTGTCTCTCTAAATCAGTGCTTGATATCTCTTCTAAATCAGTGCTTGATATCTCTTCTCTCTGTCCTGCTGGGCTACTTCAAGCTGCCTTTAATTAGCTCATGGCGCTGTTTCTGTGCACCTTCTTCTGCAGTGATGATCTTAAGAAAAGCACCTTCAGCAACAGAGATAAAATCAACATTTTTTTTGTGATTTTTACACAGTCCTGAGAAACTGATCGCAATCAGTGAGTTCTCAGGTGATCTGATGTTAATCTGTGACATGTCCAACCGCTGGCAAGGTGCCATATCTGCTGCCTAAAGACCTTGCCATCGCGGTACTTGCTGGTTAAACACCATAGTTAATCACTCCTGAATAATTTGGATCTGGAGATATTTCCCACAAATGTTTATATATGAGGGAAGCACGGTGAATCATTCATCAGGTCCTGTAGATGCTTTAGTTCCATGCTCATAGGTCTGGCCTGATGCTTTATTCTGAATTCCTCCCACGGTTCTGCAGGTTGGGTGAACCGGTTGCTCTAAATAGCCCTTTTGTACACCTCTGCATGGCGTGACGCCCTGCCCCATGCCCCCCCACCCAGGGTGGATCTCTGGCTTTGACCTGTTATTACTCAGGAGGGACTCCAGGCCCCTGTGACTCGCTGGGTAAGCGTTCACTGGAAATCAATTAAATGACGACACACACACAGCTCAACAACTTCTGGTTCTGGATTTCTCTATCTGTCGTGTCCCCGTTTGTTATTCAATGACAACGAAAGACAGCATCTTCTCATGATGATCCTGGCAGGGGGCATATACTGTACAGGGGCGGGGCCTCAGGGGCACTGGCCCCGGCTGAAAGCTGATTGGTCCCCAGCATGCCCCTTCCTGGTCACTCACCGATTCAAAATATATCATTGGCTAATGATAAGGTTGGCTCCTCCTTATGAATTGCGGCCTACCCCTGGAGTACTGAAGGAGCTTTTTTGACTATTGCGGGGTTTTCCTTTCTGGCGAAAGTGCCCATAAAGACCAGCACATTTGCTCTGAAAGACCCCAGACTTCTAGCCATCTTCACATAACACACAAAACCTCATCCACACAAAAACCCCACTGTTTTTTTTTATGCCTCATCTCGCTGTTTTTTCCCCCAAGGCGGGTTGCTGCCAGCTGAGCCCCTTCCTCGCTTTCTCAGAAATGTGCTCCCTGAGGTTTCTGCTGTCTCACTTTTTGCAGAAGATCTGCTATGGGATGAGAGAGATATGATCTGTCCTTTTTTTTTTTTGTCGTCACGCGAACCTGTCACTAACAGTTGCAGAATCTTAGTCACCCGTATGGAAACTGTCCTCTCACTCTGCTGTATACACACACACACCCTTCCCACCTCCAGGTTGATATAGGAAGAACAATCACAAGAAAAAGCACAATGAGTTGTGGACCTGATCCACTCCCCAAAAAACTCTGCACACGTATCTGCACACTCTGCAGCCACGCGTTGTAGAAGATTAATCCGATCGCCGGCGTGTGCCTTGACCTACTTTCGCCCCTCTCTCGCTCTGCGCTTGGCGATGCGAGGGCGGCTTCACGCAAGCGCTTGGACTCAGTTCCCGTAACGACGGCGTTCTCTCTCGCCTCAGCTGCTCGGCCCTGAGGGCGCCGGGAATCTGGCCGGATGCGCGGGGCCGCGATTTCCCGCCCAGCTTTTCACGCCGATGCGGCTCGCTTGGATCGATAAACATCTTGACGGTTGAGTTCTGTTACTGGGGAACCTGTCAGCAGCTGCCGCTGGTATCTGCTGGTAATTATCTAACTGTCCCAGCCAGCTCACGCATCCCAAAGCGTTCCGGCAAGGCCGACGCCTCTGTGTTTGTTTGCGCTTCTCCCGTTGATTGGGCACATCGTTTCTTTAAAAGCTTTTGCGAGTCGTTTCCTAGAGCATCTGGAATGGGGGTGGGGGGGCAGTCTAGAAGCTGTCAGTCACATTCCTCTGGGAAAGACAGTAGGGCAGCAGAGGGAACATAGAGGCTTGCCAGTAGGTGTAGGGGGTTGTGGCATGCTGTGTTTACGCCTCATATCTCTGTCGATCCTGCGGAACGGGAAGTCATCGGAGAACAATGCTCTGCTGGGGAACAGGATGAAGGAGCAGCGCTGCTCTCTACGCTGGGGGGGGGGGGGCTGCAAGGGGGTGAAAAACCTGAATCGGGACACGTTTCCATTCAGCTCTTTTGCATTTTACTCCAGAGGTTTCTGCCCCTTCATCGCTGAAACTCGATGACATCACCAGCGGGCGGGGATGTTTGTTAGCGGGTGTGGGAATCCCAGGAGATCGGGCCGGGGGGAGGGCATGTGTCTTTTTTCGGCAAATCGGAAATAAAGCTGCAGCGACATTCCTTGAAAAATGCTGCTGGATGAGGGGGAGCATGAAACCGGGTAGCAGCCAGAACCCCTGTGCGGCACGGTTGCTCGGCAACAGGCCCCGCCCCGTGAAGCGGCACGGCGGGAACCTGCGAGTGGAATGCGTGGCATGTGGCCATTCCTGAAGAGCGGCAGAAGGAGGCAGGTGAGTGCACGTGTCCCCCCCGCCAGCACCTGCTGTGCCCACGTTGTCAGATGCCCCCCGCCCCGGCCCCCTGACATCCGCTGGTGGCTGGGTTCAGGTGAAGGTCTGGCCCGTAGCCCTCCCCATGGCCCGGGCCCTGCATGACCGCCCCTCGCCCAGGACACGGCACTGAGGCGAGGGAGTGATTGGGAAACGCAGCTGGAGACACTTGGAGAGAATTCCACTGGAATGGCTCCGAATCCCACTAGACTCCCGCGAGGGAGCCAGACACGGAGGGAGAGCTCTGAGGTGTGGTCACCCACCTAGGAAACGACATTCTGCTTCCCGAATTCCGGGCACTTCCTGCCCTGGGAGGTCAGCCATTCCCAAAACTCCAGGATCCCAATGGATCCTTGCTGTATATGCAGAAGGAAGAATCACTTATCACCAGTGACAAAGGCTATTCCCTCCTTTATACATTAATGTCTGATTGATTAATGTCATAATTAACGGGGCTTGGTGTGTGTTCTTGTTGTGAGTGCCGCCTCCAGAGAAACTCCAGACTCAGTGTTATATAAGCACAAGGAATTGGATGGATGGATGGATGAGGCATAATCTATTACTGTAGCATGTTCCTGGCAAACATTTCTTAAATTAACAAACAAAAACTTTACAAATACAACTGAGAAATCATGTTAAAAATCACCTTTGATGTGACTAGGACTGAAAGAGACAGTTCTGTGGAGGCAATCAGAGAGCGTCACACGAAATTAAAAGCAAGAAAACCAGAATAAACAAAACCAATTAATACAGCTGCCTCGAATTAAGCTGTTTTCTTACTGTTTACGTGAGGAGCAGATGCTCACAGACAGCTACAGTACGCAAGGCACCAACGCAAAAACGCTCTGCTGACCCCTTTCGTTTGCTTAAAAGAAACTTGTGCATGTCCAGACCATTACAGACCTCGCCTTTTTGTCCAAACTATCAATTCTGCCGACTGCGCTGAAGCAGACGGAAGCCATTACATTTAGCAGGCATGCAGAAAATTCACACATATATTGCTTAAAAGGCAGAAAAGGGGATTTTGTGTTCTTTTAATCTGGCAGAGTCTTCATTCCAAACAAGAACAGCCCATCATAACCCCGGGGTTGTTTTTATGAATATTTCACTCTCTGGCTGATTTTTTCTCTTTACAAGCCCGATATAATGTTACATTTTAGGCATTTAAATCATCATAGCAAGATGAGTTTGACATTTTTTTCCGAGTGTACATCACATCTTCATTGAGCTGTCGCTGAATTGAACAGAAAAAGGAAATTTAAGAATTTATCGGGGGTGCGTCTGATGCTGTTATTGACCTACCTGGAGAGCATGTTGACAGTTTTGTTATCTGTAATGAAGGAATGCCTTTTTTCACTCGGGTGAGGTTTCCCCAGTCCTGGAGTCCTGTTTTAGGTGTGACAAAGAGTGGCACCCCTGTCCTGTAAAATCAGGCCATGGTCCACGCCTTGTTTCCCAGACAGGGGTGGGCCGGGGCGTCACATGGCACACAGAGTCCCCGGCTGAATCACGGCTGGACAGAGAATGAGCTGGAGAGGGCCGGCAAGCAGCTTTAGAAGACAGCAGGTTAGGGGCTCCTGTGTTCGTAGGTGGGGGGGGGGGGGGCTAAAAATGTTGG
The DNA here is from genome assembly GCA_019775955.2 of Pollimyrus isidori. Taxonomy (NCBI): domain Eukaryota; kingdom Metazoa; phylum Chordata; class Actinopteri; order Osteoglossiformes; family Mormyridae; genus Pollimyrus; species Pollimyrus isidori. Next base: position 4,330,265 of record JABFDZ020000118.1, read on the forward strand.
GCGAACCCAGACCAATCCAATTATTTTACAGATTTTTTAGAAGAATAAAACAAACATTGCCCACCTTTGGGGCTCATCAGGTTTGTCTGGAAGGTTAGTACAGGTTAGTACAGTATCTTAAGTATAGTACAGTATTTTAAGTCAATACAGTATAGTGGTACCTCGGTTCTCGAAGTTAATCCGTTTCGGACTCCGGATTGAATCCTAAAAAGTTTGAGTTCTAATCGAATTTTTTCCATAAGAAATAATGGAAAAACCAATTGGTTCCCGGCCCCTAAAAAATACAGCCAAATATGTTCTTTTAAGCATTTAAACACAAAATGAACAGGATAAAACAAGAAGAGCATTTTTTTTGTTAATGACTTCCAAGACGATAAAGATTTTAACCCAACATTACCCCATTGCCCCAATCAACCACTCCTTTTGTGTGCCACGGCGCCTCGTTAACTTCTTGTGAGATCCCTATGTGATCAGTTGTTTCTGGTTGTTGTCACTAGTCCTCTGTATTAAGTCGGCGTTTCAGTTCATTTCTCCAGTCCGGTCATTGGGTGCGTTGGACTTGCTTACAGCTGGTTTAAAGCAACGCATTCTGATCCTGACGCAACGCATTACGGTTAGATGCTTTGCGACCCCTCACCTGGCTGCACAAACTGGAACCGCCTCCGTGACGACACACCTTTGCCCTTATTGGCTGAAGAGTTTAGTTACACACATGACATTTGTATTCCAGGCAGTGCCGGTGTGTAATTTGCTACCTCTCCCGAATATCACATAAAGCAGTGAGAACTGGTTTTCAATTAATTTACTTGTTAAAATAAAGTTTAAATAAATTACATAAATGTTCTAATAGTACATGTAAGTTAGTGGTTTATTTATTTTTAGTTCCTGTAATATTGCGCTGCTTTATTTGGTTAATCGTCCAGCCTGTGAAGAAGGAATGCAAGTAAGAATTGCATTGTTGTATGACTCATTTCACGGTTCGATATTTAGATTGAGATCTAGGTCAAACTGGTTTGTTCGACTTTCAAGAAATTTGAGTTCTAGTGAGTTCGAGAACCGAGGTACCACTGTATCTCAAGAACACCACTCACAAGAGACACTAAATTAATTTTAGTGATTACCAAACCTGACCGAACAACACCCAATAAAATATCATTATCAGCAGTCCCTATATAAAGACGGGCAAGATAAATCGTGTCATAATTATAATGCACAATTAGAGTGGAGTGATTCTGATAACAGCCTTTTAATGAAATGGGGGCCATTTTGGCCTGCTTGGGATAAATTTGTTTTTTGATGTGATTTCACACAACCAGTGCTCGATTACTCCTTTACTTCGTTAGAACCAGCGCTGAGGCAGTAATTGATGCACGCGACTCATTAACGGAGGCATCCTTAGCTGGACACAGGACACCAAAGACATTCATGTCCTGACCCTTGGAGATGAAGCCGCTCACAGGCGGCCTAATCGCACTAATTGAATTCCTTTATCAGCTGTTGGAGTCTCGAAGCCCCAGAGTGATTTTGTTGCCACAGGGATGCAGTGTTGTACGGTGGCACGAGCAGAACTCTTTCATACTTCCATCCATTTTTACACTTCAACCTTGTTACCACACTGTCTCTCGTTCACCTTCTTCTGCTCAAGGGCCACTGTGCATAATTCCCGGGCCCAGGGCAGAAATACTTCATCCAAACCCCCATGACATGCAACTTCTGTCCCCCCAAGACGGTAGGTCTGCCTCCCTCCTACCTCAAATGCATCACCTTGTCTTGTGAAAGGAACCACTTTATATTATTGCTCTTAAAATAAGGGAAAAGGATCCTCATGAATGCTGTTGTCTCCCGGGGGCGGGGGGGGGGGGGGGGGGGGGGGGGGGGGGGGGGCCCGCGGGGCCCGGCCCCCCGCCCGCCCCCGCGAGGCCCCCCGCC
>JABFDZ020000118.1:4344764-4363632 GCA_019775955.2 Pollimyrus isidori
ACTGCCCCCAACCGCCCCGTCATATGCATTTCTTCTGTTTTGTTTTTTTGGAGGTCCACAGGAAATGAGGGGAGGCTCAGCCTCTCCGAGCTGTGCTGTAAATTCCCATCATCTGACTTCGACGAGGTCGTGAAACAGTAACAGGACTATTTTTTTTCTTTTTTAAAGAAACTGCAGATTCTTTTGAAATTAAAGACGACTTCTGCGGCGAAGTCTTTTTCACTGTTAGCGCGTGTCGAGGGGCCAGACTCCTGCGGAAGTGGTCGGCATCCTACCTGACTAGGGATGGCAAAGGTCAGAGTATATCACATGGTACAGACTCCCCCCCCCCGACCCCTGGCTGTAGGGGAACTGTTGTGACTGTTAAGACTGCAGGTTTTGAGGTGTGGGAGTATGGAAGGTGGCCGCCGGGGTATTATGGGATGTTCACTGTGTAGTATGTCATGTGGTCATTGACTGGGTCACAATATCCTGAAGACCCATCTCCTTCCCTTCCTACCTCTCACCCCGGGGTTCTGTTCCATGGCACTGGGGGGGGGGGTTTACCTGAGGAGAGCAGGAATCGGACAGACAGCGGAGCGTGATCCAAATGGGAATCGGCCTGGGATGAGTCTCGCTCCCCGTGTCACGGAGAAGAAAGGTTCCCTAAAAACAGTTCTGAGCTGAGCTTCGTGTTTAATTATTAACCTGCTGCTGTTTTGATCTGTAATATTTTTAAGGAAACCTGAAGAACTCTTTTCTATGTCGTGTTAGTTTTTATCACTTACATATGTAATATGCACATATTTAGACATATTTTACATACACGCGTATTGTATTTTTATTACATCCATGCATCGATCATGCAGCTGCTATATGTATGAACAAAAACACAGCAGTTTGCGCCTGGCACCTGTACCTCCACTCAATTGGTTATAAGCCCTTCTAGCTGAATGGATTTTTTAAAAGCATATCTGTATTATTCCGACACATCGAAACTAAGAATGAGAGCCTCTCCCCTGCATATTCCGTATAAATGCAGTGAAGGGTTTCTGCTGTGCTTTTTAAGCAACTTAGGAAAAGGACGATAAATCTCTCTCGGGATGCTTCAAACGACCCATCTGGACTCTGCAACAACAAAAGATAAACAAAGTGGGAAATTTGGTGAGGCCTTTCCAGAATGGAAGGGGCTGATTTTGTGTGGTTCGTTTATTGATTTGTTTGTTTTTTTCCCGTGTTCCCAGATCTCTTATGTGCCGGAGAACCGCACGTAACCTCATTTGTCTGTTACCAGAGAACGTTTTCGCTTAATCTCGATGTGACAGCACCGGACCGCTGTGCCCACTCTGGACGTATGGTACAGCTGGACTGCGCCCGCTGCTCGTATGTGCGGGATTGGTGCCAACCCGCCAAGGACAACAGAATGTTCTCGGTTGCAATTCTCCCCTTTCCTGCAGATGAGCCGTTTGACAGAAAGCTTCTTAGAACAGCCCAGGCCGCCAAAATACCCTCCAAACCCCCTTCGCCACATTCCACCCCCCTCCAGCCCGCTTCTCTGCTCCCGGGGTTCTGGGATGGGGGCGATTTCGGCCCCGACCAGGCACGGCTCCTGGGGTCCAGGCCTGCTTTGGATCAGAAGCACAGAGGGCTGCCAATATGCTCAGTCAGCTTGACTGCATCTCCTTCATCCGACAGCTCTGTTGTCAGGCGTTAAAGATTTAACAACCCTCTTGTACGAATGAAAAAATAATAACTTTCCGTGGTAGCCATTGATTTTGTTGTTTTTTTTTTCTGTGTGTTTATTTCCATTTTATTTTTTCCCCAGTCACATAGACAACCGAAACACTCAAAACTGAAAAGCCGTAATGTTTGTCGTCTGGCAGGCGGTCGACTTCCTGCCATCTGCGTCGAGGCCCCGCTCCCCCCATCTGCCTCTCGGACCGGCACGCACGTTTGTGATGGGAGCGTAGATGCCACTCCCAGCCCCTTCAAAGTCACACGGTCACGGCTCAAGAGCCGGACGGGTCGTCCCGGACCCAGGAATCGCCCAGAAACGGGAAGGGTGAAAGGAGACAGGGATTGGACCGTTCCTGCCGCATCCCTTTGGGGGGAGAGCAGGGCCGGGGGGTGAGGGGAGTTGTGGGCACTTTGACGCTAAAGCGATCGGACATGCCTGGCATTATAGTTGAGGAGCGTCGACGGGGGAGGGGGGAGTGTTTCAGAGAGGGGAGGGCCGCTGCAGGGAGTCTGATCTGAATGTCACAGAAGCCGATCTTATGGAGCAGCGGGTCGGAGCTTGAGGATATGGCAGCCCCGCCCCTCTCAGGCTGTCCACTTCGAAGAGCACAACCTTTTCCAGGCCTACTTCCTGAGGCTGGGGGGCTGGGGGGCAGGGGGGGTAGCAGGCTGTTTACAGTGACAGTCGCTGAAATAGGCGGGTGTGTTTGGAGGTGGGGGTGCTGAACCGTGACCTTGAGGTGTCACAAATGGATGAAATCGCTTGTGACGCCCATTGATGCATGCTGGGATACATTCCCGGGCTGGTGTCAGTGGAGAGTGTTGCTGAGGATTATGGGAAGGACCCCTCAACAGGGGACCTGTTGGGGAAAATTGATCTGGGTGCTGAAGAGGAGGGCATCAGAACCACTCAGTCCATGAGCTGGTACACCCGGCATATCCCAGTGGAGCCATGGCAGAACCCCAGCCTTTATTGGCGAGTGTCGGGGCCTTCAGAAACCCCCCCAAGTCCGGGACCGACACCGACACAGGCTAATTAACCACCGTGGCCACTTAATGAGGCAGGCGAGTGGGAGAATCGAGCGGAACCATTGGTGCTGTGAGCAAAGGCAGGAAGGAAAGCATGGTGAGGTTTCCGGGGGCTATGGCGGTACGGAGAGGCCACCAGGCTGCCAAGACAGGAAACAGAGGAGGTCTTTATTCCCACATCTGTCACCGGCTCGCGTTTCGGATGTGAAATCTCGGTGCCCCTTTCTGGAGGCTGATGTCCAGCTTGGCACCCGAGCATCTTGCTGATCCCCTGATCAGTGTGGCAGTGCCAGAGTCAGCGCATGGTGAGCTCCCCTCACTGGATCCCCCAGCAAACCGGTCAGAAATGGGTTAACTCTGTGAGGTCAGCCTGTCCTCGTGAGTGTGGACGCAATGCTCAGGGTCACCTAGCACGCCTCGTCGGCTCATGTACAGATATATGTTTAATCAGCGGGTGAAGTAGGTCACTCGGCTCATTTGGCCGGAAGGAGGTTCTCCTCGTTCCTGCTTTTGTCATATTCAGCTCCCGCAGCTGCTCTGCACTGAGCCGTAACCAGAGCCCGACACGTCCACAAGCGTTTGACACCTCCAGCCATCTGCCGTGGCGGATCGCAGTGTCCACACGGGGCCGACCAATGTAATGCGCTGTGGGGGGGGGTAGTGCTGAGCTGTCATGCACTTTATTTGGGGGGGTGTGTGTGCACATTTTCTTGATATAACCTTGCACCCCCACTCCCAGAGTCACCTCGTACTTTTCGCCAAGTGGGGGGCGTCCCCAGTAGATTTTGCTGAAATAAGGTTTTCGCCCCGATAAGTTTTGGCCAGCACAGGAGGGCCCCAGTGTTACATTTTGGGATCCCTGTAAAGTGCTGGACTCAGAGAATCTGAAAGAATTTCACCCTGTGCATTTTCTTTGTTCCCTATACTGGAGGGATGGGACGGTTTTATTTCCCCTCCCCCAAACAAAAAACACTGATCAGGATGGGATTTTTTTAGCTATTTGGGGTGAATCTGTGCCATAGAATGGCCCTTCGCTTGTGTCCGCTTGGCAGGTGTCCGCTTCCTGACCCGGCCGGTCACACATGGGTTATCCCATTCAGTTTTCCTTCGTAACAGGAGACCGGAGAATCCTTGCGAGGAGCGCCGGGCCGCATAAAGACCCCTGATCGTGCTGCCGGTTCTGTTTCCAAATGCAGTCGGGTGACATTCGGTGTGCCGGTCTCCAGTGTGCCTCACATGCTGGTGTTCAGTTACCTGTGAACCTGTGATGACTTGGGGTCATTAAATGTAATTGTTTTCACGCGGGTGTGTAATTGCCCAGAAGAGTGGCTTGGTCGCTTAATTCCCACGTTCAGTCATGTGGCTGTGATCAGGTAACATTTCATGTGGTGGATCATTCTTGGAAGGTACTCTGGCGAGGCTGTTTCAAGTTATCTTGACTCATCTTATAGACGATAACATCACCAGAGATGCTGAAAGGCAGCATAAATATTCAGCTTTTCACAGATCAAAACATTTTTAGGACATTTGAGGACAGCTGATTCAAAACCAAAATCGTAGTTATAGGATTTCAGACCCGTAGCTTGAGATCTAATTGTGCTTAAGTGTCACGCCCGTGGGCCGTGCCAACCTGCTGCTGCGGGCCAGTTAGGGTGGGGCTGTCAATCAATTAAGTAACGATTATCCTCACCTGGGGGTGGCCTGTTAGAATCCTGCACCCCCATTCCCCCATTGCAGAGTCTTGAGCGGATCTCTGCCAAGAGAAAGCCGCTTAGCACTCTGGGTCAATGGTCCTTGGTGGTAGAAGTGGTCCCAGTATCTGGAAACCTTCCAGCTCTTGTTTTTCTACACAGCAAACCCAGGGAATAAACCTGACCCTTGTCCTGACTGTTTTTTCTTCACTATTCCAGAGTCTGGGCTCAGTGCCCATGAAACGCGGGGCTATAACTGTGAAGGCCTTGCATCCAATAGTCAGGCTGTGTTTTTAGGAAAACAGATACATGTTTTTAGGTATATTAGTCACAGAGTGCACCCTGTGCTGAAGCAATGTAAGTGTAAAATTGCGCTCAGTGGTGATGCTGTAAGGATCCCGGTTCTGCCCCGCTCAGTGGTGATGCTGTAAGGATCCCGGTTCTGCCCCGCTCAGCGGTGATGCTGTAAGGATCCCGGTTCTGCCCCGCTCAGCGGTGATGCTGTAAGGATCCTGGTTCTGTCCCGCTCAGCGGTGATGCTGTAAGGATCCCGGTTCTGCCCCGCTCAGCGGTGATGCTGTAAGGATCCCGGTTCTGTCCCGCTCAGCGGTGATGCTGTAAGGATCCCGGTTCTGTCCCGCTCAGCGGTGATGCTGTAAGGATCCCGGTTCTGCCCCGCTCAGCGGTGATGCTGTAAGGATCCTGCTTTGTTCCTGTGATGAAGCAGCTTGGCATCTGAGTTGCGGCCCTGCATCAGCGAGTCCGCCAAGAGAAGTCAGGCAAAAATGGGGGGTGGTGGTGGGGTGTTAAAAACAAATCAGCTTATTAGCCCAATGTGGGAAACTGAAAATTACTCCTTGACCCCTAGGTGAGAGTGGCTTGGGGGTAATCCCCAAAAGTCAGTGCAGTACAAAAGAGGGGCTTAGCGAAACCGAAAGATGTAGTGCCACAAAACTGGTCCGGGATCAGTGCGACCCCCAACCTGTTACAGGACCTTCTTTCCAATAAGCGCCCCCTTCTCCCGCGGAGCTCCTTAAAGCATGTCTCTCAACCCCCAGACATCCACCTTTTTTACTCCCTCCCAGCTCCTGGTAAAGCCCGGGGGGAGTGAAAACGGCAACTGTCTCAGGGTCCCTGAGGATTGGGTTGCGAAACGCTGCCTTAAAAGACCTACTCAAGCAGCTCAATGACATTGAGAAATTTCAGTTCCTAAGTGGATTAAAATGAATAAGAGGGATTAACACGTATCACAGAGGAGAGCCCCCATTATCCCTTTAGACCTTGAATTAAGAGTGAACTGGTATGCTTCTGTCTTGAAATACCTGCCCCTCCCGTTTTTAACAAGGACCTCCAAATGGCGAGGTCTTAAATCAAGGCCATTAAAGGTTATGGACCATAGGGGTTGGGGTGATGGGTTTGGCGGTGGGTTTAAAACAGTGATTCCATTCAGTAAAGCTGTGTCTCGTGCTATATATATGTTTATACACATAGCGTCAGCTCTGAACCCAGCATCCGAGTGCCCCCGTAAGGAACACGTGCTGAAGTGTTTCCCTACATTCCTTGCATACCACTAGTCGCCGTCTCGCGGGTTGGTTGAGAGATCGCGCAATCCTTGCTGGATTTTACACCCCAACTCACACTAGGGTGCCTTTTAAACTGAGCTGGTTTCAGTCCCCGCTATGCCATTCTGCCACTGCAGCGTGTTGCTGAAAATCATGTCTATAAATTGGGGTCTCCCCCAATTTTTTGGACTCCCCGTGTTTGGGATTGGTTGCATTTTGCTTTAATGAAGTGCTTTTCGATCTTTGAAATTGCTTTTGTAAAACAACAGCACCTTTTCCTGTCTCGAAGCCCAGTCACCTGAGCAACATTCCACAGGAAGCTGGGGACGGCGGACTTCCTGTTTGTGTCTAGAAAAGTGAGATTTAAATTGGGAAGGGGAAGGATTTCCCCATTGACCCAATCTTCATTTTCCAGTGTGGTACAGACCAGGAGAAAAATTGCAATTTCTTCTACTTCCAAAAAAAGACTCAATCTGTCAGATTTGTCTGTAATCACTTTCCCCACACATATTTTCTGTCTTTTTATGCTTCTTGTAAGTTTTGTAGCCATCATTTTTATTTCCGCAAGGAAGGAAGCATGAAAATTGCTGAATAAGCTGAATAGGTTTTCATGAAGGCTTGATGGCTTAACTGGATATGCAGAACCAAGATTTTCTGCAACAGCTTTGCGATTCAGGTATTTGACGCTTAACCTTTGTTGCGCGGTTACTGTTTACTAAGGAGCTGACGCAGGTCGGGGTGGAGGTGAATTCAGGCTTCAGATGCTGTCATGCAGATGAAATGACTGCACACCAATTTGAAAAACATTAACCTTTGCTCCTTGCAGTTTGTGTTTATGTAGCACGCTGTGCAGCTTATGAGTTGAATGGCCAATAAGCTTTCTGATGATAGGAAAGAAGGGATAGGCCAGGATGAACTGATGTAATTTGATTTCTTAGGCATTTCAAGGAGAGGAGAGATGGCACAGTGAGGCTCTCGGTCATGAATCAAGCCGCCCCTGCAGTCCCCCCAGGAAGGTTCTCATTCTCTGACCTGTTGCTCCCCTTTGACCCCAGCCATGCATCACTCACTTGGTGGAGAACGTCAGCACGATACCGTAGCAGTGGTCCTAATTTTCCCAGTACAGATTCTGGCAGAGGCTTGTTTTGTCGTTCCTGTTTATGTTTCGCCTTGTGGTTTTGATGGGTCCATAATCCAGAGCTTGGAAAAGAATCCAAGAGAGCTGGTAGACGTTTCCAACAGCCCACCAAAATGCTACAGTAACTTTATTCCCCCGAGAGCCGCATTTGCAGGTGTCAAAACACACTAATTGCTCAAATAACAGTTGCGATTTTGTAGTTTGCATTTTTTTGCACTCCGCTCATTATCCTGCTTAAAATGCTGCAGGCTCTCGAGGGTGCAGAATGACTCATTAGCACCTGGGTCAACATGTCACGCTAATTCCATCCTCAGCCCAAGGCGGCAGTCTCTCTAAGACCTGCTGGTTCCTTAGCTAGCACTGTGTAATCTCTTCTTCACCCGAGCAAATTACCGAAGCCATCACCCTGTGTACCAGCTTCACCTCAGCCCTATCCATCGTTGCTGGCATTGCATTCTTTGAGGAGGTAGTCAGCATCCTGGTTTCATGTCAACTTCTGCAGAAGGTCCAAGACCCTCTGGACTTGACCCTCTAGGTTAGCAGTCAATGCATAACTTGCAGGAATCTCTTTTCGAACCTCGACCCATTCCCACGAGACACTTTGTTTTGGTGAGGGTGGGGCTGGGGCAAGTGCCTTTCTGCATCACCTATGCATGCTTGCATCTAATCCCTTCAAGGAAACAGCAGGACAAGGCTGTCCCTGCCACAACATGCATAGGCGCTTCTGGCATTGTTGGCCGTTGGTGACACTGAGGGGGTGGAGAAGAGATTCCAACAAGAGAAGAGATGGAGATACATCCTGCTCTTCCCTCCACCAGGATCCGTGCCATCAGTGTCTGTCACACGCTGCCTTGAAGGTGTTTTTTTTTTGAGGCTGTGTCGGAAAAACTGCAGCCCCCAGAATTGAGTTTGCATGTTGTGGTTCCTGGGAGATGGTACGGCATTCCAGTTGCCTGCAGACACAAACCCTGCCATTACAGCCGATACGAAAATAGATCGGCCTCCTCTTTTACTGGCTTTACTGGAATTCGGAGTTCGCCTGCTTTTTTGTGAATCAGACTTGCACGACCTTAATTGCGGTTATGGGTGATTAAACTCTGGATGCCCCGACAAAATACCCCAGCAGCTGATTTACTCCAGATCAGACCCAGTCCTCTCCATTCTCACCATAATTGAGTCTTTTGTATGCCCCTTTGACATGAAGCCGTGTAGCAAACATTATGGAGTGTTTTGCTTGGTACCTATTCAAATTAGATTGGACAACAACTTCGGAAGGAGAGTTTATCAATCCAGACCGGTCTGTCCGAATGTACTTGTGTGGGAAACAGTAGTGTGTCTGTGGGGAGGGGGGGCGCCAGTAGTCTTCAGGCTAATTGGTATGTTAATCTTGTTCGGTGTGGGTGGGAAGCAGGCGAGCTTCTCGCCTCTTATCATGCAGGTTCCAGTGACTGACCGAGAGGGAATTCCCTTCTGACCACTGTGTGATGTGAATCCCACAGCCACAAGCCTGTTGAGCTCCCTATAACCCTTGGCTATTAGGTCAAGGGCAAGTGGAGTTCAATGTTAGGGGTGGACGCTGAGGGAGCAGTGGCTGCAGATCTTTGCTTGCAAGCCATTAGTGATGTCTTTGCTCAGTCACTGTTTTTGACTTTACTGAAGCCTCATACAATTTTTGCTTGTTTGTAGAGTTGGATATTTTACTGTAGAAGGTGAGGTTCCAGTTTGTATGTCACACCATGATCTTCAGAGTTTGACAACTTACAAACCCATTAAGCGCCATGCTACTTGAGGGCAGCACACCTACGCCAGAGGACTACACCATGACAGCTGTAATTCTGCTGGCTCATGGAAAGTTCCAGAAGACTGCGGAGAAGTGCCGTTGATGTTTTCACGCCTCGGATGATCAGTAAGGAAGGTATCAGGAGGTCAGTTTGGAGTCACAGAGGAAAGAGCGACGCCTCAGTAGCCTTAAGTAAGACACAGTGTTGATTATTCGTTATTTTCTGTATGAGCTGCTTTACGACGATTTTGTTACACTTCGGTGTGGTTCCTTTAAGGCAGCTGATTGTCCCACTGCTGGCTCACCCTAGCTTTGTACTTTGATGACGGGGTGAGTAAATGGAGAGCAGCCTGGTGGGTCTGTGAGAGTCACTGGGAACTGGACGAGGGGCCACGGAGGAAAAGCTTTATTGGGGGGCGGGCTTTCTCCTTTTGTGAAATTTATGTTTGCTGGACAGGAACAGGGCAAAAAACAAAAGGGGTCTTACTGTGAGAAAGGGAGATAAAAGCACATTTGTGGTGGAGGGGTTCAACTGTGTGGCTAACAGTACCGGGATGGGCATCGGGAATGGGGGGGTCGCTGGATTGGATTAGCAGGAATGACCCCAATCACATGACCTTCCCTCCTGACATTCCCCCCTCCCCCTTCTCACAGGGTCATTTTAGTTCAGATAATCCTTCCAGCAGGAAGTTCAGCCGTCACAGGGCACTTCTCGGACCTGAGCGCCTCACAGTACCACAGACATATGGTGCGACAGCGTTAACATCACTTTTTGGCAAAGTCACATGGTGTCACATCTTGCACATAGTGCCATCCTGGTTTTCAGTGATACTGTCCCCAGCAAATGCTGAAGATGAGTCCATTTTGCATTCATGGGCATGTTAGTTAAAGAACAATAATTCATTAGTGCTGATGACATCAAAAAGGTTTTGCCACACTTTGACCTTGACATTGTATGTTTTCAGGAGTCGAATTACACTTTGGGGTAATATTATGCATGTATTTATTTGTATTTTAAAATGTCTAAGCTATTTCGAACCACTTTTTGCGAATATGTGTTGTATTGTTTACTGTTATTTCATATACCTTTGGTTGTCAGTTTTGTTGTACATTTCATTACGTATAACTTTCTTACTGTTAGTCTGGAATCAGTGTTGACGTTGGCCAGCTAAATGTCTCATGAAAAACCCCATTAGGGCTGTGTAAGGTGCTGTATTTATATGAAGTCAGTTCTGTGAGCAGAAATGAGCGGAATTAGCAGTGTGTTGCCGGTTGCCATGGCGATGGCGTCAGAACGTGTATTTGAAGTATGCAGCCTCAGTAGCCGCACATCCACAGGCCGAGCCAATGAGAGGCGCGCCTCGACACTCACATGTGCGCCAGACTTCAGCATATTTCAAGCCATTTCAAGACATTATGTCATGTACAGCCAATCATGATTTATGGGCTTATCCTTCTGAGCCAGTAAAAGCACCTGTTACTCAGGAATTGCTCCAATGTGCCAATCATAACAGCCCATTCACTGGCAGCAGTGCCTGAGCTGACCATTGGTGAATTGTTCATGGGCATTCAGGAAACGGGAATGAGAATTAAAATACCTGTAAAATGAGACCTGTTTTTTTTTTTTTAATTTAGTGTGAATTTCAGAAAAGGTAGAATGGTGGTGCACTTGGTGCCATTGTGCCGTGGCGGGTTTTTGGATTCTAGGTCACAAGCCAGGTCCATCTCTGTGGCACCTGTGCTCTCACATTAGACACGCCTAACGCAGGCTATTCCTGTAAATTTGGGTCATATGAACGGTCGGTGAGTTCGCCTACATGTCCCACGATGGCCTGACCGCACTGGATGTGCCAATAGACCCTGGATTGTGATGATTCCGGGTCCTGAATATGAATGGATGGGAAAGGCAGGGAGGTGGATTACGCTCCCAGGAGGACATGGATGAATGTTAATTTGCCCGGGTGCATAAGATGTATGACCACAGCTGCAGGGTGCGGTGACTCCGGTGCAGGAGGCCGAGGCTCCTTCATCAGCCCGACGCATCCACTGCGGTTTGTGGAGGAGTCACCTGCTCCCACAATACCCTGGGGGACGATTCCCACCACATACATGCTGTGAGGGTCTTTGTGTGAAAGGAGACGCCCCCTTCCACCTTTCTTCTGTCTCAGAATGGTTGGAGTGTGTGGCTTAGCGGGTTAGGGTCACTGGTTCAAATCTCGTCTTTGACAGAACACTCACATCTCCATTGAGCCTTAGAATAAGGCCCTTAATCACCCAAAATGCTCCGGGCAGAAGTGGAAATTTCAGGACTGGAAAGTAAAAGTTCAGATTGTGATTTTGTTTCAACCAACCAGTTGAAAAACTAACCAGTTACAAAGAGTCAGAGTCACAGAGTACTCAACTGGTTGATTAAAACAAAACCTTGGACTGAATTTTTGCTTTCTTGACCATAAATCTCCACCTCTGGCTTTGGGGTTGCCAGATAAATTGCTGACACTAAGCTACACTGTCACCTTTACATGTGTGACAAGATGGAATACATAAATAAGCACTGTTAATTACCACTACTTGTGCAAATGAAAAATAAAGTATCATTTCAAAAGCAGGGTGAAAGGTCTTCTGCAGTAGCCATGAATCTCTATGTACTTTTATCGAACCATTAGAGGCAAGTAACGCTTTAACGCTGCCCCCCATCTCCTGTAAAAACAGCCCCTGTCTCCCTTCGATGATCACATGACCAAGGATGGTTGCCCCAGACAGTGTCTCAAGATGTTTCTGATCTATTTTCTCCATTTCATGTGATCACTCCCTTCTTACTGAATGCCGTCCCCTGTAATCTGCAAAGCGGCCACCTCCAGCACAGTCATTGTGCAACAGTCACAGATTCATTGGCATCAGAATCACATTCTTAATTCGACTTGTCCACTTTCTTTCCACATAAAACCTACTCATACACAGACAAAAAGAACCTTGTAAAAGGTCATCAGTTGATGAAACACTGGTAAAGAAAGTCCTGCTTAACCTCATCATTTAACTCTAGAATGTTTGGTTTCTCACAGGGTCTGTTACTGTAGTGTCCCACCTCCAGGGTTGCTGGTTCGAATCCTTTCCCTATCTCTGCGCGTTCGGTGATCGAATACCCTCCCACCATCCAAAAATGTGCATCTTGGTGAACACGGTGCACACAGTGTGTGATCGTGAGTGCTATTCGGTCATATTAGGATTACTGGAGATTATTTTAGTTTCCACTGGTGAAGTCCTGCAGCCGCACTGGGAGAAACCTGTGGTTTCTGCCGGACTGAAACACGCAGAATAAGGGACAGTGCCTTGTTCTCACTCTCCCCCCAGATGCCTTCTGTGCAGCAGTTTGAGGCCCCATGGCAGTGACCGCTTCAGCCAGCGGGGCTTATTGGAGACATTGTGGCCTGCAGGGTGAAGCCTTCTGGGCCAGTGTCAGTCCTCGCCGCGGTGCATCCGGGTTGGAGACGGACGGGCCCGCGGAGCAGTGTGGTTCCGGGTCATTAGGCCAGACGCTCACTGAGCTGGAAGTTGTGGGCCGCTTAGCCGGAGCTCTCAGGCCGTTTGCGCCACATCTCCCACACTTGTACCCCCCCTCCCCCCCAAGAAGCTGCTCGGGCTGTTATGAGCAGCTCAGATATGGATAGATCCTCTGTCAGATGAGTGCCAGTTTGCTCCGGGCCTTGGCCCCCGTTATGGAGGGGGGGCACCCCGGCCGCCATGACAGCTGTGCCTCGATTATGATTATCAGTCACGCCGTCACACTGGGCTTTACTGTATGTCGCGAGCATGACACAGAGCCACCCTCGGGCTTCTGCTCTCGCCACTGAGCTTTCGGCTGCCTCCCGTAGACACACGGGCTCCCCTGAGTAACCCCCTCCATCCTTTAACTTCTCTCACGGCCTTTTGTTTCCATAGGGGTATGAGGATTATGAGCCAAACCCAGAGGGCCAAAATCCTGGCCGTCCCACATTTGTGGTCCATTACGGGGGGCCGTGGTACGCGGTAAACAAAGCAATGGCGGCCATAAAGCAGGGGAGGATTTCAAAGCTTTGTGATGTGGTCAGTAAATCCATCCGTTTGACTCCTCCGGCGCTTGCTGGATCCCCGAGGCAAAGAAGAGGAGGTCCAGCATGACGCTGGATCAGCCCGTTTGTCATTGTCCTTTGTACAGCCCGCTCTACAGCTTCTCTCATGGACTCACGCATGAAAGAGAGGGCGGGCGTCTCGGATGGACTGGCTCCCTCAGCCCCCCCCCCACTGACCGTCCCATGGTATGAATGAAGAGTCCCACTCCGACGATGTCATTCGTCATTTGCTCCCAGGATGCCTTCCATCCCAGAATAGTCTGTCTCCTCGGGATCACGGAAACAGGCTGGACGGAAGCAATGATTTTGGCTTCGGTCAAGCCTTTTTTTTAAAGAAAAATAACAGCAAAGATCAACGAACAGCTGACATCACCCGGCTCATTTTTTTTTTTTTTCAGTTTTTCTATGTAAAGCGGCCCCTTCTACCCTAAAATGAAGCCCCTACCCCAGCTTGATTGAACAGGAAGCCCTTTGACAGAGTGGAGAATCCAGACACCCAGACCGCCCCCGGCAACGCAGAGATGGAGCGTCTGTCGGAGTTCCCTGTCGGCGCTTGAGGTTGTTTGCGGTGTTTTTGGGAAATTCGACTCGTTTAGGTTGCAAGGAGGGGGCTATGTGGGTGGGGGGCCTGAAGGTAGCAAGTTCAAGTCAGGGGAGGGGATTTTCTGGTGTGTCCATGGTCTATAAAGTCTAGCTGCAATGCTTAAAAAAGGAAACTAATCACAAGATAATTTAGCTTGGGCAGGATTTAAACTCACAGCCTTGCGTATTCAGGCGCTGCCTGGGGTAGGCTCCAGAGCCCCCCATGATCTCAGACTGGATGGAAGATGGATGGGTGTGCTCCTGTAAATTTTAAATGAAAGGGTCTGAGATGAGATTCTGTTGCTGTTTCCGTGACGACTGTATTATGTGTATTTGTCTGGTAAGTATAATCTCACGCATGTTTTAAAATCGCATCATTTCCACTAACTGCAGTAAAATATGGCTGAATCAGCCTCTCAAATCACATTTTCATCGGATTTCTGTGGCAAAATAATCTTCATAACCATGGTCAGATACAGTCATGTACCTTTCTGCCATAAGGGGATTTTGGGAAAGCCACAAAAGTCAACTCCTGTCATCAGGTTCACTCACTGCCGTCACCCAGTATGAACAGCGCAGCTAAACGGTAGACGTTTTAGGTGTCCTGAAACTGGCTTAATCACTCTGGTTATAGGTGGTTGCAGTGGGTGGAGCCTAATTAACTGCAGTGTTGTGCTGATGCGGGATTGCTGCCACCGCGTCTCCGTCGTCACACGTTACACTTTTCTGCCGATGTCAGTTTCCCAGGCTTTCAAGTCGAGTTCAAGCCATCCCAGCTGCTGAAGCCCGATTTTCTGTAATTATGTGTTATTTGACACTTTTGTTCTCGAAAGCGGTAACATCGAACAGTCGCTCAGCCCAGTATGTGACAGCGCGCTAAAACCTGCCCCCTCCCTTCCCCGTCGACCTGCTATAGTGTCAGACTCACTAACAGCCGAGGAGGCGTCATTGCCACGGTTACGGTACGAGCGCTTCGAGCGACGGCGGGCCTTTTTGAGCTCGTCGTAACTACCGGCATCTAATAAGCGGTGCGACTTTCAGAGCTCAGTGGGAGATTCCCAGAGCAGCCGGGTGGTGGGACAAAATGGACTCTCGCGGGATGACTGGTGTGGCCCACATTCACTTTCAGAAACAATAAAAAGAAATGAAAAGCCCCCCTCCCCCTGAACTTTCAACGGCTATTTTTAAGAATGGTTTCCGTGTGAAAGTGCAACTATTTGAAGCTTCTTTGCGGGGTGTCTGCCCGCGCTACGCTAACTTAGCACCAGCTTCGGCTCATGGAGTAATGAGACCCTGGGCCCCCCAGCGTCTACGTCTTGCGAGGCGTAATTGCCTTCCCGAGGGAGTGCCACCGGTCCCCTGTCTTACACGATGCCTCCCGCTCCATAACACACCCCTGTGTTGTCAGGTGGTTCTTTAAAGAGGAAAAACGCATTAGGAACCGGTGGGCGGTGTTAGAGATACGCTTCCAGTGGCAGGCTGTGCAGAGGTGACGTGGCTGGACCCCGGTGCGAGGACTGGAACCCATAGGGATGCGACGTTTGCCTGTTATGTTTCGTTTTTGTCCTCACCAGTGCGATATGATTGGCTGCTGTGGTGAAAGCTGATTGGTCACAGTGGTATGCAACTTGCAGAACAGGGAGGGGGGGTCTCCCTTTCACCCTGGCTGCCAGAAGATCCGGTTACAGTTACAATTCCGTTCTAATCTCATCTCGTCAAGACTAGCCTGTGAAAACAATTAGGCGCCTTTCCTGTTTCAGTGGGCGTGGGGACGAGGCGGGCGTCCCACCAGGAGGCCCCAGCGGTACGCATGATAATCCCCCAGCTGTGGAAGCACCAGCCCTCCATTTACCACCATTTACCACCATCAGGATGCCCCCTCCTGCTCATGGGAGTTTTACTCACACAAAACTGTTTTGAGGGCAGAATGAAAAATGATTAGTTTAGAGAGTTAACCAGTCAGATTGTAGAGGAGGTGGGACTAACCAGTCAGATGTCTTGGTCCTGCCTCTTTTAGACTAGGTGTGTTTTTATTTGTGGAGACTTACTGTTACCTCTCCCAAATACATTACGCAAAGTTCATGAAACTACTGATCCATAAACCCAAATCAATAACTAATATTTTTTTAAAAACGGATTCATTTGTTATGTGATGACATCCCAGACAAACCTGGCTGCTCCTCTCGCACAAGGATTGCATCTCTCTCAGCAGCTCGTTCTGATGCCTTCCCAGCATCCCCCAGGCCTCTCGTCCGTGTGGGTGGGCGGCCTGTTCCAGGAGCCTTTCCTTGCATGCCCCGTGTGTGTGTAAACACATTGGGCGGCAACGTTGACACGGGCCAGTTGGAGTGGAGGACATTTCTGAGTGTGCAGACTGTGCCATCTGTCTGGCAGTTGCAATAACAAGCAGAGTGCTGCTTTTGCCATTAGCAATTAATAGCTTGTTACCATTTTTAAAGTGCTCCTCGCTACATCAGCCTTTTTGACGTGCTGGACGGTGATTAGCATCTGCACGCCAATCTCTTGCTTTGCCAAACAAATATTGAATGCAAGTAGAGAAAATTTTATGTTGTGTGTGTCGAATTTATTCCAACAGCTTGAAAGCGCCCTGGGTATTCTTCTGTCTATAAATAAACCAGACCTGCCCTGAAAGGACTAATTATTTCTGTTTCAGTCAGATATGAATCCTGCAGGCTTCAGAGTAAGACATCCACCTACAAACATGCTTGGGAATGAACGTGTCTTTATGTAAGGACTTCATTAGTCCGGGGGGTGGCTCTTTCATTTCATTACCTTCATCATCAGAGCCCCATATTCCAGCAGAACTAGCCTGTGAATTGATCCGCTTTTGGTCTCAGAGCATCGCTGATGAACATTGCTTCTGGGAGGTTACATGTCATCAGGCAAGAGATGTGAAGACTCTCAGCAGTCATATCCGGGTTTGACCCCAGTCACGTGAATCACCCACACCCCCACACACACACACACACACACACTTACACACAACTAAGTGCCTCAGAGGATTTTCTGGGAGACGTGTGTATGTGTGTGTGGAATAGAGAGAATGAGAGAGTTGCTCACAGCTGCATGGAGAGCTGGCAGCAGACTGGACCATTTTATGGGAGGGGGGACTCTATTCCCTACAACCCTGAACTGGGGCGGTGGTTGTAAGATGGATACTTGCATGCATGCTTGTATGGATAGTGGTAGATAAATGGTTGCATGGATGCTTGGATGGATGGACAGTCAACTCTGAATGAGTCTCTGAAACATACAGGTTATACCCGGCGAAGACGACTATGTGTAGTATCATGTCAAATTTAGGAGCCATCAGTGGAACAGGGAAGACAAGTCAAGCAGCAATACACAAAGGTTAATTCCTGTAGCAGCTGGGGGGTAAGCACCTTGCTCAGGGAGCTAATGGTGAATGCTGGTGAAATGCACTACATGGTGATGTAGATTTTTCAGCCTTTTCGATTTTCAGAGAAACAAGGTTAAAAAAAACTCCTTCAGCAGACTAAAGCACCCTAAAGGGTCCATTAGCCGAACAGGGACCTGAACCCTAGACCTGCAGTTTAAACGTCTGATGCTTTACCGACTGCGCTCTCCAGGCTCTTTGTGATAGGGCCAACCTGCTTGCTAGTGAGCTGGCTTGTCAGACATCAGCAGCATTTTAATGTTAATGTTTTTGAAGCATCCTGGTCAGAGCGCGGCAGGCGGGACGGGCAGTCAGAAAGAGCACTTGATTGGACGACAGCATTGCGAGCATGACTCAGTGACCATTCAGACTGAGACACCGATGCAGCCGTCCAAAGCCGCACGGAACCTAATCTGGATACCCCGACCCCCTGGTAACCCTTCCCTACGTCAGTTACCCCCGGCTGCCTGGGACAGGTGCGAGAGGGGCTTCAGCTGGGAGGGCAGGGGGAAATCCAGCATGGACTTGCTTTGCACTCAAGTTACTTGGGAGCCGACTTTGTTTGGCTGTGATTGGTTGGGGCAGGGTGGGCGGGGGGGGGGGAGGCGGGTTCAAAGCCCGTGCTCTGAAAGGGATCTGTGGAGTAAGACATTCGATGACAGACTCTTTCATGCTCCGTCTGTCTCGTCTGTCTGGCTCTCGCTTTATGACTCATTTTTACCCCAATATAACAAAAGCGGCGAGGACAGCGGCACTCGAAAATCACCATGAAGTCGTTTGCCTGCTTTTCCCCTTTGGAGGAATTTTGAACTGTTTTCAAAGCAGACCTCCATAATTCCCCCCCGCAAAGCAGACCTCCCTAAGTCCCCCCCTCAAAGCAGACCTCCCTAATTCCCCCCTGCAATGCCGACTTTCCTCATAGCAGTGATTTTACATGAAGATATCTGTGTTTTTATTTAATTCAATGCTAATGTATCCTCACTCTTTCTACTGCAATGTAGTGAGTTGTATATAAAAATTATTAATGATTAAGACGATTAAAAAAATGGCCCCAGCTAAATTATCACTGCATCATAAACAGCGGATTTCCGTAGGATTAAATGCCATTTCAAGGATATGGCATCATTTGAACATCTTTGTTTTAACTGCTATTCAAAAATGGTTTCGGTTTCTTAATTACTGTTCCCCCTGCAGGATTGCAAATCCATTGTATGCATTGTATGCAGGACGTTGTAAGAGTGAGTGTTTGGTGCTTTCAGAACAATGTTAGAGTGAGAATAAGAGCAAGTGGGCCAGACCATGAAGTGAGTAATCCCAACACATACGCTAATTGCAGCTTGATGGCTTCTTGACGACCCTCTCTGGGGTCGAACAGCTTGGACTGCTCTTGTGATGACACTCGCCGGTCCTCTCAGATGCTGACAGCGCATCTCCAGATGGCTGCGATTTCACTGTTTGCACACCACCGGGGATGCCAGGCACTGTAGGGGGCGCTGGTCGTAGCTGGGGTCTCAGCTTATGGTCTCAGCTCAGAGTCCCGGTCCAGCTGACGAACCAGTATAGCTGCTGTTGGCCTCTGATTCCTGCCTCCCCGAAATGTCCCCGGCCACCAAGGAGCCACCATAGCGGGCTGTAAAATGTTTAATTGCCTCTGTATTTTCAGCTCTGGCCTTTTTCCATATGGACTTTCTTTTTGGTCAACAGAACCGTTTGTGCACAGTTGATCTGCATGCGTGTTTGTGTGTATTGCCTTTCTGAGGAATGGGACTCTGGAGGCTGTCACTGTCACAGGGGCCCCGTTATCACAGCACGGGGAGCTGTAACATCCTACTGGAGGGTGGGTGAT
>JABFDZ020000118.1:4388031-4403554 GCA_019775955.2 Pollimyrus isidori
CGGGCACTGATTACGGTGTGTAAGGAGCGGGCATTGATTACAGTGTGTAAGGAGCGGCACTGATTACAGTGTGTAAGGAGCGGGCACTGATTACAGTGTGTAAGGAGCGGGCACTGATTACAGTGCAGTGCTGCACCCACCACACAGCAGGCCACCTCAGGGATGAGAACCAGAGTACAGCCATGCAGCAAGCAATACCTCGGCACACCGGTCCATGGACAAGTGTGGTTTTTTTTTTTTATTTCCCTCCCCAGTGGCTGGAGGACCTACTTACAGGTCTGGATGTAGATTAATGTCATACTCAAGACAAAACAATTGCAGTTACAGGTTACAGGCCTTGCTAAAGGGCCCAATGGAGTACGATCACTCCAGGCATTCACAGGATTTGAACCAGCAACCTGTTGGCACAAAATTCTAGCCTCAGAGCCACCATTCTGCCCAATTTCAGTTTTATATATGTAAATTGTGATGGATGGGATGCCCGGGATTTAATAAGAACATAAGAACTATACAAACCAGGGTTGTGTCCTGTGCGGTCTGAGACCTCCAGACTTGTCTGTAATGGATGCATGGATGGATGGTAGGGCTTGAAAAATACAAAAATCTTGTCTGACAAACATTTTAAGGAGCAAAAAATTCTGGAAACATATTGGCTGTTATAATTTCATCTTATCAAAACACTAAACTACCTTGTAAACAAATAAAAAAATCATCAAGACCAGGAAAACGTTAACTGTCACAATGTTTAATTTGAGTTCTCTACATTTGCATGTTACTTAACATTTACTATGTTTACCCTCACTATTCTTGCCTAACAAATAAATATGCATTATGTTCACTATTTGAGTACCTTTATTAGCAAGAAGATGTCATATCTCTGAGTCATCAAAGTAACCTCCTCTAGCAGGTATAACAGCCAAGGAAAGTCAAGGAATTCTTTGTACAAGGTACTTTACATACTGCTCTGTTTTACTGGGTGAAGCAGGTAACCAGTGCATTTAAAGTTAAAGGACAGCGTAGAATTTGACTGTGCCATCACCACACAACCAGTTAACAGGATGTCAGACCTGCACTGTTACATACTCTTTCTTGTTATAAAGGAAACTTGTTTTATTTGACTTTTTCATTCACTCGACTTTCCAATGCTTAACAAGAATAGAAAATCTGCAGTTTATGAAATAAATGGAAAACTTTTGATTGGTAGTGTAACTACACATGCATTCCGCCACGGGTCACCCCTGACTGAACTGTAACATTTACTGATAATCCCAAGCTAAGGTGCTAAATCACTATGCAGCAAGTACAGCTTCTCAAGATCTTCTTCAGTGTCAGAGATCCTTTGTCATCATAAATGATAAAAAAAACGCTATCTGTGTTTTGTTGGAGGGTTTTGCAGTATATCTGTGGAACCTTAACTAGGATATATGAGTATGTGTGTCTGTGAGTCTATGTTCACTATTTGTGCATTCACTAAGTGCGTTACATCCGGAAGTCGGAGGCCTGAATTGTGCTATCACATTATCACAAGTGTGTGAATAAGCAGCTGCCGCCATCAGCGGCTGGTAATGAGCTGATCGTTATCTTGTCGACTACCAGCTCGCCGCCGAGGCCCGGCCCCAGCCAGCTGCGGCTGGTTAGCACACAGCCGCCTCGCACATCTTGTAGGATGTGAACTTTTTGTCAAGAAATGTCACGCCACTGTTTGATCTCGACTGTTCGAGCCCTCAGGGTGTTTTACTGAATACCTCAAACCAAAGGGTGCAACATTCATGAGCCTTTAGGGCCTAAACAGCTGTTTCAGCTGTTGGACCCTGGTGCGGACCTCTAAGGTTGGCTTTCCCTGGACGCCTCTGGATCCAGGCGCCAAGCTTCAGTCACTAAGCTAAATATTGATTAAACGTGCTCCTTATTTATGAGATGCAGGAGCAGCATCTTCTACTTATCAGCTAAGTAGCTATGACTTTCTGACGCTACTCGCTAGCAGTTTATTTAGTTTCTGAAAAGTCGGGGGGGAGTTGGGATGAGGGGCGTCGCCCGTTCCTGCCTCCCCCCAGGTGTGTATTTGTCATCTGTAGGGTCATCTTAATGGCCTCCTGGATACCTGAACTGGCCCCGCCTCTAACTGGGTGCCGTCAGCTGAGGTACAGGGCCTGCGTCGGGCATCTCCGCAGCCTGTGGCCTGCACCCTGGAGTGTGCCTCGTTCTCTCTGGTCGTCCTAAAGGCCCACGGTCACACGGAGCGCCTCTGTCCCTGTCAGATTCATGCGGGGCTAGAGGAGACCCATCTCCCCCCCCCCCCTCCCCCCCCGCTGGTATTTCCTGCTACAGATTCCCTGTTTGTTTTGCCTTCCCTTCCTTTTTTCTTCTTTTTGGGAGAGGGGAGTGAGATTTTTCACCCCCCTCTATTTGGGCCTGTGTCTGGCCCTGGGGAGGGAAGCAGCTCTCCGACCCCGGGGACCCTCCAACCCCGGGTGTATATTTCACTTGGATGCCTCTAGCCTTCGTTTTTCCATAGAGCTGCATCGGTTCAGTCCCGCCTCTGTGCCCTGCGTCACTCTCTGTCCTTCTCACAATGACATCAGGCATGCTGGGTGGGCCCTCGACCCCCGCCAGGTCTGACCTACCCCCCCGTGTCCCCTCCTGCCAGCCCAACGATCCGGTGACTAACATCTGCCAGGCTGCGGACAAGCAGCTCTTCACGCTGGTGGAGTGGGCCAAGAGGATCCCACACTTCTCTGAGCTGCCGCTGGACGACCAGGTTATCCTCTTGCGAGCAGGTATGCCTTGTTGGTCTCATTATTGTTGTCGTTGGCATGATCGTTTTTGACAGTATTATTCATAATAATATTGCCATTATTAATATTTTTATTTAGGGAGTGGGTAGATTAGGTTAGCTGTGGAATATGTACATGTATGATTAGTTAGTAAATATGCATCAAGAGAGGGATGTACTTGGTATACATGGTGTGATGTAAATAATAACCATGAAAAGCATCTATGATTGTAGTAAAAGGAGCATGAGATTCCTCTACAGTGTGTACAGTATATTTAGACCACATGACGTGGAGAACACTATGTCTCCCACTCTATTATTATTGTTATTATTATTCTTGTTGTTGTTGTTGTTATTGTTTATTTTTCTTTTTTTTTCATTTGTTGACTTTTTATGAGTGTGAATGCGTACTGAGTTTATTGGTGGACTGATGTTTTTTCCCAAACTGCAGGTCACTGTCTTCCCGTACTTTTCTAGTTCCTCGTCTCCTATACTTTTCAGACTTGGATAAAGGCTCCGATAGCCTCGGCACTGAACGCCTGTCTTTTTCTTCAAGCTCACAGTAGCATATCCACTTCGAGTGCCACACACCACACACCCAAGACCCAGGCACCTCGCCGACTCAGAGCCCTGCAGAGTCGCTGGGCTGAGGCTGCGAGCGAGCCCCCCCCCCCTCCCGCTTACCCTGAGCAGGGGGCCGGGCAGTGTGATTTCTGTCCCCCCTGCCTGGGTTTCGTCTTTATGCTTCTAAACTTGATGCAGAAAGGGCTCTCCACAGGCAAGCTGATCCGGAGAGTGATGGAGTGCTCAGAATCATGTTGCCATGGCAACACAGGCATCCCTGTCATACTTTATTAGTAAGGGACCAAACTCTTTGGCTACACTGATGGAAATCAGGCAAGGATGCATAAGTACGCTTTTTTAGCTTAAGAAGGCAACCCTTCACAAAAAAAAAAACTCTCGTGTTTGAGGTGATGGCTAATTAGGCGTCCGGTCTGCCCTGTAGGGGACACTTGCAAGTGTGTGTTGGCGCGGGCACAAGGTCAGTTCGAGAGAAGGAGAGACCTCCCGCCTCGGGCCTCCCATTCATATGACACCGCAGAAACCCTGAGAATCTGCCTCTCAGTCTCCATGGCGTTAAAGAGACGCGACACGCTAGCAAGGAATGTTAGTGGATTTAATCTTCAGGCAAATCGCCGACAGATATATACTGCGCTCCCCGGCTCCGCCCAGCTGCCTTAAGCTGCTTCTCGGACAGGTTGGTCCTCAGCATGTTTGGATGCGCAGGGAAGCCAGGAGGGAGGGGCTGGGCGTGGCCCCCGCTTGGCTGCTGGCCACCGCCGTTGGAACGCTCCTCGTTAAATCTAATTAACGCCGTCTGTTCGCAGCGACGCGGGGGGAGGCGGCCGCCTTTCCCAATTCCCCCCCTTGTCTCACAGCACTTGCAGTCTCACGAGTGCAACCTCCTCTCCGCGAATGAGTGTCCCCCCCCCCCCCTCAAACAGCCACAAGGTTACAAAAAAACAGGCGTCCGTGTGTTTTCGCGCCACCCTGGGAAAGCGTGGCGCATTGCGGGGCCAGAGGTTCGATCCTGTCCCGCCAGTCCATGCGGCTGCATGGCGGTGGAAGGCGCCTTTGCAGCTGAAGGCGGTTGAGGGTCCGGGGGGCAGCTTCACCTCCCTACCGGCCCCTATCAGCCATGCTGATGTAAGAACACAGTGTTCCGGAATGAACCTTCTGGCCGCCACTGATGTGAGGCGACCTAAAATTGTCCATCCTCCTCTCCGCTCTCTGCTCAGGGTGGAACGAACTCCTGATCGCCTCCTTCTCGCACCGCTCCATAGCCGTCAAGGACGGGATCCTTCTGGCCACAGGCCTGCACGTCCACCGCAACAGTGCTCACAGCGCCGGAGTGGGGGCCATTTTCGACAGGTCAGTCCCCCCGGACCTCACACCAAATGACTTTATTGAGAGCTTGACTTCACGAGGGATTGCTGCTGTCCATCGCTAAGAGGGTGTCAGCTCTCATTGTCTTCCCTCTGATGTCCTCCACCTTACTGTTACGCTAATCCCATGTCACATGACCAGTGAAGCTCTCTGCAGCACTTTGAAGGCCAAAATTGCTTGTAAGAGCACAAACTGAACTTTCTATCTCCCACCAGATTAAATTCAGATAAGTGTCTTTGAACCGTACTTAGGAAATTTCAGAGGACCGGTAATTTTTATTCTTCTCGGACTGACAGCAGTTAGTCTAAATGCTTGGATCTCTTTGCTTTCATTGTTCCAAATGTCAGAGTGAGTTATTAACGGTGACCTTCAGACGGCTCGTTCAGATGACTGAGGAGAGCAGTCAGTGGCTTCCTCTCACACACCATACACAGGATGCCCTCTGACCCAGAAGTGAAACGTCACAGGGCAGCAGTTGGTCTGTCAGCATAAAGTGGGTTTTTCGCAGCAGTAATATTGCGGTGTGATGAGATGACCCTAGGAGGCGCTGGTCAAAAGCATTTCTCCTCCATGTTCAGGGTGCTGACAGAGCTGGTGTCCAAGATGAGAGACATGCAGATGGACAAGACGGAGCTGGGCTGCCTTCGAGCCATCGTCCTCTTTAACCCAGGTAACCTCCCCGATCCTCCAGTCACCTGCCACCAATCCCGGTACACAACATCCCACAACATCCTTCCTCTGATCTGTGAATCAGGCAGTGGCAGGGTGGAAAAAGCACGGAATAAATTAATTGTGGAGTCTCATGGAAAACACGTATTGTAGAAGGCTGCCCTGGTGGACCACTGTCTCCAGCAAACACGATACTGCATGCAAGTCACTGCATGTCATGGGCCCAGTGATCCACCGAGTGGTCCTGTAGACAGAAGCGCATCACAACCGGAGGCTTGCAGGCGCTGATATTCGGGCCCATCTTATAAGGGTTATAGATGTTTGTCACCTGCTCCACCACACAGATTCCAAAGGCCTATCAAACCCAGGGGAGGTGGAGGCTTTGAGGGAAAAGGTCTATGCCTCGCTGGAAGCCTACTGCAAACAGAAGTACCCTGACCAGCCTGGGAGGTACCAACCCCAATTCCTTCCTTTTCCTGACTTCCCAAGTAGACAATCCAATTGACCGTTTTTATAAAGTCTGCCCAGGTAGGCTAGAGTGAATCGCTGCCTTGATCAGGTAACTAATCAGTCTTTATAGTGAAGAGCTATTAACTAAGCTGGTATGTGGTTCAGATGGATAGGACACTGTGTCCATGATCAGTTGGTCTCCAGTTCAAATCCCAGAGGCAGCCGAGTGATATCATTGTTGTACCCTTGTTCAGTGCTGGGAAACAGTCTGACCTTGTCTTCTCAAAGCATGTTTTTTTTTTTATAAAAGCGTCTGCTAGATAAATATAATGTATACTACTGCGGCTCATCAGTTGATAACATGCTGATTCACCTTGCATTTTCTCATTTCATATTTAGGCAAAATAAATTTGCTGTGGGTATCAGTACGACAGCTATTATAACTATATAAAAAAAATACCAATCCCCAAATCTGCTTTGGGGTAATGAGCAAAACTTGACAAACCTAGTTGTCATTTGACAGCTTCCTTTCCATTCTGATTGGACAATCAGATGGCGGAGGGCCCCCTGGTGGCCACTGGGCCCTAAGCAGCCGTTCAGCTCGCTTATGCCTTGGGCTGGCCTTGAGTGTTATCCACTGATTTCATGCAAAAATTGTCAGAAAAAAAAAACATCTTGCGCATCACGAGCTTAATGCCGGTGTGGTTTGCTCCAGGTTCGCCAAGCTGTTACTCCGCCTTCCTGCCCTGAGATCCATCGGGCTGAAGTGTCTGGAACACCTGTTCTTCTTCAAGCTAATAGGAGACACGCCCATCGACACCTTCCTCATGGAGATGCTGGAAGCCCCACATCAGATGACATAGTGGGGGGAGGGGCATGGCCTGCCATTTCCGGGTGGGGGGGTTGGGAGCGTGCAATCTAACCATCTGTACAGACTGGTGACCCACAACCACCACCACCCCACCTCCCTCGCCAGCTTGGCTTCACGTCTGTCTGATGAGCTCATCGCTTCTATGGGTCTGTTTTATACATTGTACAAATATATAAATATACTGTTTTTTAAAAAAAAAAAACTAGGGGACTGAGGTGCCGTGAAAGCGGGGTGGGGGTGGGGGGTGAGAAAGGGGTCTGAGCTCCCTGCTCGGAAGTTTCTCAAATGTGTTGCGAGCAGCAAGATTTTTCTTTTTCATAGGATGCTGAGCGTTTACTGGGACAATCGTGGCGTTCTCAGCCCTTCGGGGGGGGGGCTGGACATGAAGAAAATGTGCGCCGCTCCCTGGCCTAAAGGACAGAGCTGGAAGAGGAGAACAGGGACTAGGAGGCCCAAAGGGAGGTGGTGTGTTTTCATCAGAGCTAAAGAAGTGGTGCTTTGGGGTGCTGCCCCCCCCCATAGGGCATCCTCACAGTTCAACATCCTACATTCATCATCACCAGATGCAGTATTGGTAGCGTTCACTCTACAGTCGTGCAATTCTTTTGTAACCCACTGTTCCAGCCCCTAACCCGCGGGTTGTGGAGGCTGGGGGGTGGGGGGGTTGGCAGGGGGTTGAGTACTCAGCAGCACGTGACTCGTGGAAGTCGGTAGGTCACGGAACAAATACCTATGCAGTAGAAGCTTACTGATCTGTCTGTGTCCAGTTCCCCATGCTCTGGCAGGCACACGTGGCTTCTCAGCAAAGGCTCTGCCTCGCTCATTCTACCTCGGTGGAGTTGTAGCATAGCAGTTGTAGCATCGGGAACTATTCCCACTCCCATCCCCCCCCTCCAAGTCCTCCCTAACCTTCCTTTGGTTCCAAGAGATGTTATTGCAAGACCTCCTGCAGGTTGCAAAGAGATCCCATCATATTCACTGACCGTTCCATACTTTACCACATAATCCACTTGGCTTTACTTTTATTTTTTTTTATATGCTGCTGCAAATGTGTGTATGTGCCGTATCCAAAGACTGTCCATATACGTTTTTTTTTTTTCTTGTTTCATAGTACAAGGACAGAAGGTTTCTTTAGATGTGAACAAGGCAGTGACGCTGTCAGGCAGGTACAGTGGATGGTCTGACTGCCACAATCGGGGAATGGGAGAGCTGTTACTACCCTCTAGTGGACAAAATACAACACTGCAAAATTACTTGAATTTTTGTACAAGTACTTAATCAGACAAATGGCACTTTGTAATGAAGTTGACAATGCCAGTAACAAACTAGTAATTACTGGCCATATTTTACCAGGCCTATGCACCAGTGCAAAATTAGCACCTGTTTCATCCGCCCAGTATTAAAACACTTCATTTAAAGTGTAGTAAAAGTGATATTAAGTTTATATGTAACATCTGTTATTATTTCATTGCATATTATAGTGGTAAACTATATGTAATTGTAATCAAAATGTTCAAAATCTGTTGGTGGCTATGGTGTCGTATTCTGGAGAAAGGTATTT
This sequence comes from Pollimyrus isidori, assembly GCA_019775955.2. Lineage (NCBI taxonomy): Eukaryota > Metazoa > Chordata > Actinopteri > Osteoglossiformes > Mormyridae > Pollimyrus > Pollimyrus isidori. The sequence continues at coordinate 4,396,303 of JABFDZ020000118.1, forward strand.
GACCCGAATTGCTTCAGAAAATATCCACCAGGGTAAAAATGGGTTGACGTCCAGTTTGGGAAAAAAATGCAAATGTAGTATTTAAGCTTAAAAATGACGGAAATTTGTTGGTTTTTAAAATCATTGTTTAAGGAAACAACCCGCTAGATTATGCACTGGTGAAAAGGGTAAATACATCCATCTGTAATTAAGCAAAAAAAATATTATTATAATTTTAAAACAGCAATACACTCAGTTTACTGTAAAGACGCATATTTTGTATATTTTGTAGTTTATTATCATGAATAAGTCTGGATTCCGTTTTTATTTGTCTTTAAGACACTTGTAACACCTTCCGTGTCCAGAGATAACGAGAACTGAACGTCATCTTTAGTTTAAATTAAACATGGATGTTTTCGTCCCGTTTGGAGCTAATTACGGTTTCTTAGCCTCGAAAGTCTAAGGTGGACCTGCCTTGATTTCTGAGAAACTCAGGTCCCGATTGTGAAAATCGATTAACAGGTAAAATGCGGCACAATCAGACAAAAAGTAACACTCGGCAAAGACCTGGAAACTGTGGCGTTCGTGTCAGCGATCGCAAATGCAACATCAACATTATGACAGTCAAATTACACAAAAGGCTTTTTTACAAATCGTCTATGAAATGCGAATGTAATGAGTCTAATATAAGACTAGGCACAAACCCCCTTCTGCCAGCATAAAATTCCAACTCGAATTGACGGTGAACACTTACTGAGTGTATCTTTCCTTTTTATGACAACTTTTTAAGGTCAAAGTTTTTTATCTTTATTTTTACTTAAGCCAAGTAGAGCCGATAGCACTCTCCTGTTTCTGCAGCGGTGCAATCGGCCCATTGATGTTATCTATACCCGGGTGGTCTGTTTGGAGTGCGGTCCAGGCTTCTCCAAATGAAAAAATAAAGCCATAAGAAAGCGTGTTAGAGCACAGTGAAGGATCTCTCACAGGAAACCGACTTTGAAATATCTGCTGAGAACGGTCCGCTGAAACATCGATGCATACGGTAATGCTTTATACATAACACAAAGCTATATTTTGTCTATATGTATATGTATGTATATTTATAAATCTGTTAAATGTTACTGGTTAATGTGGGGGGAAACGAGGGACAGGATTACGTCTGTAAAGTCAGGCGAAAACGGGCACAGAAATACGTTGTGATGTGCGGTTTTCATTCATCTGTTTGTACAGGGCCTCTTGTTTTTTGCCCTAAAAATCAGCATTTAATAATACCTTCGGATCGGAAAACTGCAGCAGATCTCCACGGACGCGTTTCACAAACCTGGACCTATGGTGGCCTGCAAAGTACCTTCCGATAGCCCAACAAGTCGTTCGCTTTAGCTGTGGAAATTTAGCGGAAAAAAACTTTAAAAAAAAAAAAAAAAGATCTACGTCTAAAATCTATTTTTGTACAAATGTATTTCCCTTGCTTATGTACATCATCATGTGGGCTGTTGTATGCATTATTTCTGTAAATGTTATTTTTAAACAGCTTCAAAAAACAATGGCGTTAAAGGGTGGATGTCAATGCTCACACCTGTCACCTTTCATGTTGGCCTCGTTTTTTATTTTTTAATTCTTGTGGTCCATCCTTTGAAGATAGACTGTCCTTTGTCATTTTCCCCTATTTTTGAGAAAATTACTCATCTCTTCTTTGTGGGTTCTTCTACAATGTTCGTTCAATGAAGAAAAGATTAAAAAAAATAAATACTATAATTTTTTCCCATTTCTTGGCACTAAAACGTACCACTTCTCCCATCAAGTGTTGCACACAGGAATGAATAAAAAATGTTACTTTTAAAACGTAAAGCTTCTTTGGTCAGCCGGACTGATCTGCTGACTCAGGAGTAACACAGAGGTGCATGTAAAAAATTACTTTATTGAGTCACAGGTTATTACTGTCAAAATGCATGTTCACAGAATCCAGAATAATACAGGTGTGGCATCCATGCAGCCCTTCGTAACACTGCATCCTTCAGACCAAGAAAGGTACTCAAAGATTTGACATATTTTTCCCCAACCCTAAATTTATCTATATGAGGAAAAAAGTTATTTTTATATCCTAACAGCTAAAGTGTATATATAATATATGCATATATTAAAAAGAAAATTAAGTTGAAACGTGGTAATTTTGCTGTTTTACATAAGCATGAAATTTCTGCATATATACAGTCCATTTTATCGGTTTTATTTGGCGACCTAAATTGAGCCTAATGACCAAATAAATTATCAATCAGTTATACATCAGGAAAATAAGCCTGGATGTCAACCAAAGACATTAAGCGTAATAAATCACAAGGGTAAGAAGAGTTTACTTTCCAAAGCACCTGTGATAAGATGGTCCTGCTTCTAATTTGACTGGATCTCATTCTAAGTCTGTATGATAATCTGCCTTAAAGGGGAAATACATTTCAAGATGACAAATCAACAGGACTTACGAGGAAGCAAGGATAGTCTAAGGCAGGAAATGTATCCAATGTGCTCTTTGTACTTCAAAGGATTTGTGGTCAAACATTTAATCATTTTACTGCTAACTTACACCCTTGAAATAATAAATCAGGTTCCACAAATATTGTCCACATTTTCAATGCACAAGTTTATAGCACCAAAAAAAAAAAATCCTTAAAAAGCAGCTTTACAGTGGCGATCTCTTGCAGTTTTTATGTAGTCCCGTGTGGCACAATTGAAAGGCAGAGTGTAAAAAGCCAAAAATATTTCAAGGTTATAGTTGAGGGGTGAATCCAGTCACAGTAACTTGACAGCCTCCATTCCCAAGCATTACAACTAGCTTGCTCACATTCCTTGAGAAAGAAATGTGAAACTGGAAGTTTTCCCCCAAAAAAAACCATACATTGTAGGCTTTGGGAACAACTATTTTGTTGGAGTACTGCTACAGTGGAAGAGTGACAGAAGCAATGGATCTCTCAGCAACTGCACTGGGAAACACTGAAAACTCATCTTCATCCACATCCAGAAAGCCTAAGGGTGGGTTTGGATCAGGCAGAACAACAGTCGTTTGTGGAGAGTACAGATTCTGTGAACTTCATCATCATCATCATCATCATCATCAGGGCCTGACTTCCTGCCTATAAGAGGTTGTGTTGTGTGGTATCAAGGCAGATCCAAATGCCAGAAATCCTCCCAAAGTTCGGACACAATACTAGGGCAGGCTGTTTGCTCTTCTCAAACTACTGTGACACCCACAAAGCAATCGCTTTTATGTCAGAAAAAGGCATCTGGGCAACTAGCCATACAAATTCCACTGTGGATTCTGAAGTCGACACCCCTTTTGTAGCAACAGTAGTGAAAAGATGAACTGCATTAGCCTTGTAAAACAATGCTGCTCTCTTCACAAGTAAAAAGGCTGGTTCAAAAAAAAAAAAAAGTTTTCCACAAAAAAAAAAAATCATTGGTGTTGTATACTGTGGTCTATTAAAGCTAAACACTACAAATACTTAAAAATGGCTACGTCAAACTTAAAAACCAAAGATTTTATAGCTAGTGTTTGCCAATTAGAATGCATTAGCATTTTGGCTTGTTCAAGTGTGATGATCTGCTGACAGCACACAGGCCCAGTGACTGAAAGGTTTAGACTTTAAAGCTTCTCAGCGTAAGGCTTCGAAGAACTCCTGCTGAATTCCCCAGCTCTCCCCCCCCCCCCAAAAAAATATAAATATCACATTTAAGAGACTGCTTCACTTTAATCAGACCAACTTGTTTTAGAGGCAGAGAGTGGTCAGACTCTATGGCACTTCGGAAAGTGGTCTCCGGGCAACAGGATCAAGACGAGAAGCTTCGGTCTGGGGAGGCAAGAGAACATGTAAGTTCTCATAGTACAAAACAAAGTTCTTTTCATTGGAGGGCCTCTTTAAGGAGAGAGACAGAGAAGGAAACAGATTTTTCAGTAAGTGAAGACAGATTTGGTTTCGATGCTGGGTGACTGTTTCAGATTTGCTGGACCCCTTTTCCTTGGACCAGTTCTTGTGGAAAGGGGGTGGGGGTGGATCCATGGGTCACATGTGACCATCCTGGCATTAAAGTTCTTTCCAAGAGGACAGAAAAAACTAACTAAAGCAATCAAATGAAACAACAGGCCATAGAGGGGGCTTAGCAGTCGCTCTTCCACAGTTTGATGGTCTTGTCGTTCTCTAGAGCTGCAGACGCAATGATGTTCTCTGTGGGGTGGCAGGCAGTGGAGATCACTACATCTAGGAGGTGGAAAGAGACAACAGGGTTCGGTGTCAAACACGCCGCACCCCCCCACCCCCAAGGCAGAACCACCGCATTGAAGGCCAACAGAATGATGTCATCTCCATACCTGTGTGGCCTTGAAGCTTCTGAACTATCTCCTTGGTCTGCAGGTTCCATATGTACACCATGTTGTCCTCCGAGCCTGAGACAATCCACTAGGGGGCAGAAGACGTGGAAAATGAATAATCACCACCGATGCAGCTCAAACAGCCAATTAGACTGAGGCCAGTAGCCCCAAGACAAGAACATGTTACCAAAGGTTTGGGGGATTTCACTTGTGATACCGTCTGCTTTTGTAGAAGGAATACAGTCACCTGTGCAGCTTCTCAGCATCACAAATACACTGATATTTTGATAGAGATCTGGAAGTCACGTACCTTACCACCAGTGACGGAGAAGTTCGCAAACACGCAGTACTTCTCATTTTTATGACCGGTGTAGGTTTTTAAGCACTGAAACAAACAAATGCACACATTTATTTATATTTGCATACATTTATGAACACTCAGGAAGACAATACTACATCTATTACTGAACAAAAATGCCTTTTCAAACAAAGGAGACTTCCAGAAAAACTAATAAACATTTAGCAGATCACAGCTTCAGCTAGTAACTGATTCTTCTGGATAGAGTTGTGTAGTAACATAATCCTTACCTTCCCTTTGCTGTAGTCCCAAAGTTTCAGCGTACTAGAAGTAACACAAATGCCCTGGTGAACACGTCATATAAATATGGTTTGATTTATAACTGGTTTTGGGGTGTTTGGGGGGGCAAGTCTCATTCAAATAAGCCAGTATAACATCCTTTTTGTGGAGGGTTGCAAGACTCACTTGTCGAGGGTGGCAGCCAGGATGTATTTGCCATTGGGTGAGAATTTCACGAAGGACACTGGAGGGTTGTCGTCATCTGCCAACAACATCAGCGTTTCAGTCGTACATTTGGACAAACCGATGGTTTCACCCAGAAGGTTGCCAGGGGTAACACGGATAATCATAAAGACAAAACACAACAGAGACAGTCTACTACGGACACTTCCCTGCCACTCTCTCACTTGTTTCATTACTGGAAAGACTCTGGTTTGAGTCACAAAGAAAACCGAAACGCTAAAACATGTACTGTGCTGCTCTTCATCGCCTTGCACCACAGTAGGTCGAAAACAGAACTCCTCTCACCGATGAGCGTTTTGAGACACTGTCCCGACGCCGTGTCCCAGATTCGGCTGCAAGCAGACAAAAAGACGGAGATGTTCTAATGAGGCGTCTAGAGTCGAGGTATTCAAATTAAGGCCAGAAAGCATCTTACCAAAGGCCATCGTAGCTGCTGGAGACTATTAGGGAGCCGTCCCTGTTGAAATGAACCTGGAATTGGGGGGCGGGGGGATGATGTTAGGCATTAGAATCAATGTGACTCACTGATAGAACAGTAACAGCTTTGTTCATGTGGTAGATGTCCTCACCGCTGAGACTGGGTCGGAGTGCGCGGGCAGCGTCTTCAGGCATTTCCCGGTCTTCACGTCCCATATCCTCACGCTCTCATCAAACTATGGAGACAACCCAACGGGGACAGTTTTTCAGCACCGGGGGCGGGAACCATCGGGGTTTCACATTCCTCCCTTGGGGGGGCCCACGTGGGCCGTGCACACGCAGCCCAAACTTTGGGTCTAGAGGACTTCTTTTTGTACATCGTGCAGATTGACTGCACACGTGCAAGGAAATTGACTGGGTGTTTCCAGTAGGTGGCAGCACTGACTTTCACAGACCAAACATCAATGAAGAGAGTGGTTGTAGTTATCAATGGTTTCAATGGGGAGAATCAAGCAATATTTCAATGGTAAGTTTGGTGTAGAGGAATCTGACAGGATGTGCAGGGAAATATTTCTCAAACTGGGTGATTTAATATGGAACAACTCATATATAAAAATATAAAACCCATCACTGAATGAGCACTAAGACGTATTCTAGTACACAAAGTCGTGGAGAGAAACTGCCCAAACACTCTGCTAAGAATAGAATTCATTTAGACCAAGATGACAACATCTGCCCAGTAACATTGTGGTGGAACATCATTGCTGTACATAGGAACCAACCGTTACCATCCGCATACACGGCTGAATGAGGAATGTACACGCAATCCACAGGCACGACAGGAGTGTAATATAGACTAGGCTAAGCTGTCATGGAAAAAGACTGGACAGTACAGAGAGGCAACAGGAAGATTGTGGACTCACCGATCCAGACACAATGAGGTTGGACTGCGGATTGAAGTTGCAACAGAAGACGTAGTTGCTATGACCTTTTAGCGTTTTCAAACATTTACCCTGCCCAAAAAAAAAAGATGCATTACCAAAGGAGGACCACAGGTGTCACTGCTGGACAAACAATCCTTCTGCACCTGCAATCCGCCGCTTTAGGGGTATTCCCAGCCGCTGCACGGAATTGCTGCACAGTTACCATGGTAATCCCACATTTATATTTTTAACACCATCACCATAGCAATAAGTGAGATGCTTTTAAACTAAGGGGTAAAGGAAATATGTGACTAAGTGTTTTTGTAATTTCTATATTTGTTATGCTCAGAATTGGAAAAAAGCATTTAATTAGAGACAGCCTTCTGTTGTTAGGATTTTGTGCCTGAGAATTATTATTCTTTTTTTTTTATAAAGTAAGCAAATCACTGATTGTGTGCTCTTCAATTACACAAAGATGTCTGAATTACAGGAAGGCTCCGTTTGTCAACTGGCAAAATATGTTTATTTTTCCATTTTTCCCATATTTATTGTTTACGCTGTCATTTCCATATAAACACAGGCACATACTCACAGCAGCAACACGTAAGCATTTAAAAGGTGGTCACGGCTGAAATACCTCTGAATGTTCACCTCTCCCATCCTAAGATTCAATTTCCGACTGGCTTATCACTGGGGGGGGGGGGGGGGGGGGGGGGGGGGGGGGGGGGGGGGGGGGGGGGGGGGGGGGGGGGGGGG
>JABFDZ020000118.1:4410260-4421250 GCA_019775955.2 Pollimyrus isidori
TTTTTTTAATTGCATTACGGACAATAAAGAACTTTATCACAATATTCTAATTTTCTGTGACAGTCCTGTATACCTTTATAATTTCCAGACTGGACATCTGGAATGTCCTCCTTTCTGATTGCCCATCTGGATCCTTGCATAGACTTCAGCTGGTATAAAATGTAGCACCCACAGTTCATCATGTTAGCCCTGGGGCCTGTACTACGAAGTGGGGTTACTAGCTTACCACGGTAACTTGTCAGATTTAAGGTAGTCTGGGCAAAATGTAAGTAAATGAACATGAAGTTCATTTAAACTGTGGTACCTTAAATCTGACAAGTTAGCCCGATAAGCCAGTAACTCAGCATCGTAGTATAGGCCACTGTTCAATGCTTCCTTCACTGGCTTACAGTTAAGTCTCGGATTGACTACAAAGTACTTCTATTAACTTGTAATGCACTGAATGCCCTATACCAAGTGGTGTCTTAATGGTTAGGGAAACACACTTGTATTTGAAAGGTTGTGGGTTTGAATCCCTGACAAGCTAGGCACTACTAAGGTACCTGGAGCAAGATACTGCCCCCAAGCACTGCTCACTGGGTGCTGAATTATCTTCCCCCTGCTATGTCACATATGTGTTAAATGCAGAGGACACATTTCATTTTTTGAAATAAATTCTAAAACTTTTAGCCGGAATATCTACTGGCCTCTTTCAACCCTTTCTTGCTTTGATCTCAAAGAACAGAATATCTATTAGTACCTAGAGTAGAAAGGACTGCATACATTCTCTTACAGAGCTCCTCAGCTTTAGAATAGTTTTCCACTCGATGTGCAAGATTCAGGCTCACGCTCAATATTCAAGTCTAGACTAAAAACACACTTGTTTAGTCTAGCTCATAGGGACTCTAGTTCTCTAGCTCATAGGGACTCTAGTACTCTAGCTCATAGGGACTCTAGTTCTCTAGCTCATAGGGACTCTAGTTCTCTAGCTCATAGGGACTCTAGTTCTCTAGCTCATAGGGACTCTAGTACTCTAGCTCATAGGGACTCTAGTTCTCTAGCTCATAGGGACTCTAGTTCTCTAGCTCATAGGGACTCTAGATCTCTAGCTCATAGGGACTCTAGTTCTCTAGCCTTTAGGGACACTAGTTCTCTAGCTTTTAGGAATTCTAGTTCTAGCTCTAGCTAACTCCTCACTCCCAGTCAGGCCTATAGTGTGAGGTGTAGAGCTGGGTGGGGATCGGTGCCATTGGCTTTGGATGAGCTGAACTGTCAGTGCTGTCACTCTAGCTTCACACCTCCTTTGGAATTGGAGCAGCGACATTTCAGGGACTCCCCATGCCTGCGTTCCCACTTGCTCTCCTTCCTACTTGTGCTGCCATAGCCATATCTGCTTGGCTTACATATTGCATTCTGTTTCCACTGACTCTAGTCTCCCCTACTTTGGCTAATTGCACATTTTATATCCCCTACTCCTCCTGGGCTGTGCTGCCTGGAGAACGCAAATTATCAAGATATTCTGCCTTCCCTGCTGCCTGCAATGCCTCCACTACTTGTGGAGTCTTTCCAGCCTGCTCGCCCTTCTGCCAGTCATTTTTTTCCCTGAACGCCATGCTGCTGTATCACTGTTCATCCTGCCATCAGAAGTATCACAAGCACTTGCCTGCCCCCCACTTTGAAACTCACATGTTAAGATTGGACAGTGTGAACTAGTAGTTTGCCAACTTGCTTATTTGATGTCCTCTTCCGGTCCCTGAAGGATGGACTCCCCTTTTGAGTCTGGTTAGGGTTAGGGCTGCCTCTGCCAGCCCCTGGAGGATGAGCTCCCCCTTTGAGTCTGGTTAGGGTTAGGGCTGCCTCTGCCAGCCCCTGGAGGATGAGCTCCCCCTTTGAGTCTGGTTAGGGTTAGGGCTGCCTCTGCCGACCTTTGGAGGATGAGCTTCCCCTTTGAGTCTGGTTCCTTCCTTCTAGGGCAGAGTTCTTCAAATCTGGACCTTGATTCCAAATCCAGGCCTTGTTTTCAGTTCTATCAGGTAGTTAGTTTAATAGTTACTGATTCTGATTGGTCAGAGGCTTCACAGGTAAAGGAAGGCTGGAAAATCAGCAGTGCTCCAACCTCGAGGACTGTGATTTGAATAATAGAGCTCTGCAGAGTGTTTTCTTGCCACTGTCGCCCACATGCACATGTATAGTTTTAACCTTAAAATTATTTTCTATATTAAACATTCTGCATTTCTCTATATTATTTGTACATTTTTAGTTTTTGTAACTTTTTAGTTTATTTTAAGATTTTAAACTTGACTTGAATTTTTGTTTTGATTTGCACAGTCTAATTACATTTCACTACATATTGTACTTGTATAATCATGTATGTGATGAATAAAGTATCTTGTATCTCTTGTATCCTGTATCTTGCCTTGCTCACTGGGGGCTTTTGGCAAGGATAATATAAAGTACCTTGACACAATGTAGTGTTGTGAAAATATGCTATATAAATAAAAATGAATTGAATTGAACTGAAAGTACCACTGAGGCACCACCCCCCAAAAACTGCTCCCTGGGCACAGAATTAGCTGCCTTCTGCTATGTCACAATGTCACATATGGGTTAAATGCAGGAGACACGTTCATTTTTGTGCACTGTGTGCTGTGGTGTGTCAACAATGACAACCACTTTCATTTCCATCGTTGCCTTTCCTTAATAACACATAAATAAAGATTTGATTTCAGAGAATCAACCCCTTTTTATTCAGCAATGCCAATCTCAAGAATTGCATCATTGCCAAACCAACAGGTATACTTCCTAAACTTAGGTATGGGCTAACAGGATGGACTGGTTTCCTCCCACAGTCCAAAGATATGAAATTAAGCTAACCGGTAAACTTCTTATAGAGATGCTTGTTATCAATTTAAATATAGATAAATTGCAACCACGTTTTGTGCCCAGTGCAGGGTGTAGCTCCACCTTGTGCTCTGCGATGCCTACAATGCACTACAGGATGGAGGGTAAATGAATTAAGTTAGATATGTGTGTATTTCAGTCATATATTCACTGTAATATTTATGGGATCCTAATCAGCTTCGAAATTAATAAAGTATCTATCGAAAATATACGTATAGCTCTGATTACTTGTATCCACTATGACCCTTTGTTACACGTCTTATTGAAAATATTTACATTGTTTCGCTGATCGCGTGTGAGATTTTTATGATATTTCATCCATTGTGTTTTAATTAGGGAAACCTGTCAAACAAGCCGTGGTGACACACGTTTTCTGGCGATCAAAGTGTCTACAGAGAATGAACAACTGAGTGGCGGTGTTGGCAGTAGCGTTGGTTGTCGGGAAACGTAGTCCTGGCCGCTGAACCCGACCGGCTCACCAGACGACGCGCATATAGCATCGGTGCGCATGCGCAGGAGGGGGGGGGCGGCATTTCTTCTGCCTCATCTTTATGCTCTTTAGCGTTGCTCTAATAAAAGAGGAGCTTTTAGGAAGACTACAAGCAAAACGCTATCGGAATCGTCGAGGAAGTAATACGTTGAAATATTCCCCTCCCTCATTAGTGCTTATTGAGTAAGGGCATTCCGCAATCCAATTTTGAAAGCTCGAAGTATTTCTTTAAAAAACGCATTGAGCCTACGAGAACTGCTTGTTATGTTTTTATTCCGACAAAGCTGCCTCTGTGTTGCAACAATGCAACAAAGCCCGGTTTCGGTTAGCTGGTGTAGGCGGGGGTTGTGGTTAACGTGCTGTGCGCGGACATAACATAGTTAACGCGTTTGAAGTTTGTTGCTAAATTCACTAGCAGCTGTCCGACTTGCGTGAAGTTGAATGCGTGTGGAGGCGGACGGAAGGTGGGTCTGTAGTGATGGTGGGAGAGGCAAGCCCGCTCGTTTAGATAGAGGTTAAGTGCCTGCATTTCACACTGCCTATCCTTTGCCCGCCATCTTTTAGGAGAATGTGTTAAAAACGGTTTTAAAAGGAATGGCGATCGTTTTTTTTCCCTTACACCGTCGTTTACTTTTTATTTATACCTATAATGCGGGCAATCGGTGTGATAATGAATCGCGCGGCGGTGAGATAGAGATTAGTCCTGTAGTTTGCCAACTTAAGTGTAACATAAACATGAAACCAGACTACCCACTGGTTACTTCGGCTTGTTCGGTCGCATATATCTAAAGGTTGGGCAGCTGGTGAAGCGGGATCGGCGTTAAAAAGCGCTTCGCTGAGCTGTTTCTTTAGGCGGGATCTTGCCTTGACCCCCCACCCCCAAATGCTCGGCTGCGACCGCCGGCTTTTCCTTTTGATTAATTCTCGTAGCCAGAAACGATCACACAACACGCCGATGATTACATTGTAACTATAGCTTGAAACTCGGTATCTGGTCGGACTGGCTCAGATTTCAGGTTTGTATCCCTGCCGATACTCAAGTTTGACATTATTTTCCGTTTATTGCGGTCTGTGATTCAGTGGGGGGTTATACGATATGCGGCACTTTTTTTAACCAAATGTCATTTTCCTCCAGTATATTTTATCTGTACTACGTTGGGTTTGGCTACCTTTGACTTCCTTGCGTTACTTAAACTTTTCGATTTTTTTTTTCTTTCGGTTGTTAATCCAAGTTAATATGCTGTCGATCTGACAATTGCGTTTGTTTTTTTTTTTTGTACGTGTGTCGCTTCTATCGGTGTGATGGTTCCTAGATGGGAATAATACAGTGTGTAGTAGAAACCGCGCTAATTCTGTCAAAGCTGCTGCGATCTTTTAATAAACCCAAAGGCGTACAAGAAATCCAATTAACTCCCAACTCTGGTAACTTTTCAATACGCAAAATATTTCAGGCAGTAAAACTTAAATCGTTTTGCTAATAGCTGAGGTTGATCGTTACTTTTAATACTCTCGGCTTTATGATTTTCATTTTGATTGTACTGTTTCCATTATTATTGCATCTATTTAGGATTTTGGTATTCTATTACCAATACACGATTCAACTGCCTGTACCAAGTACGAGTTGTTTTAAACCTTATCATGCGGTAGTATTATTAAAGGAACGGTGGAGTCAAGGTTTTTGCTTTATTACCGTGTTTGAAAAATACAGCCTAATAGTTCTTTTGAATATGTCTACTTAGATACGCATCAGTTGGTCCTTAGTGTCGACTGGGCTGACGGAGATATCGAAGACTAGAAAGCCAAAGCAAATTATTTTTAAAAATGCTCAATATAATCATAATGTATGACAGAAACAGGCCGCAATAAAAATGAAATGCTTTTATGTGATAGATCATCCCATTGGTGGGTCAGACACAATTTTTGTTTTTGTTTTTTTTCCCTGCATATATTCATTGTCATCACTTATGTGCAGTTGTATTCAGTTGTATTGTGTAAAATGTCATCCTTCCCTGAGATAATGTTACTTTTCTCGTTTCATTAAAGCTGACGGTCCGACTGTGAGACATCTGGGTAATTGTGGTCTTCCCCATCGGCCTGCTGTGAGATCTTAGGCCCAATAAGCTGGTTTTTATCTTTGCCTGGGACCATTAATACTAATTTAACGGCAATGGGGTTGATCTTCTTGGGTGCATGTTTGGTATCTTTCAGTGTCGCTCCTTGTTTTCTCCACTCTGACTTCAGAAGGTTCTGAGATGAATTGTAACCAGTGCATGACAAGTCATTAAAATGCTATTAGTTTCTGCAGCCAGAAATGCTTTGATTTGCTTTTTATGTCTGTTTTCGTAGGAAGTTCCTTGGTCCCCATTAATGCTGAAAGTGTCTCTGATGCTGAGTGGAGCGAACTGTTAATATTGTGCGTAGTCTTGAGTGTCGTCCTTATTTCCAGTTGGATAGATGCTGAGATCTACGGTATGTTTTTAGTTAATGGTGGTTTTATATTGTTGTATGTCTTTCAGTCTTTCTTATCTGGAATTTTCTGTCCTGAGGCAGCATTTGAGAAAAGGATATTAGCTCTATGCTCACTAGCTCCCTCTGACTGTGTTCTCTCATTGCTTGCACTGCTGTTTATATGTTGGATTGTCGGTTGGACTTTGCACCCAGAGCTTTCCGGAAACTCAGCTTATCGATCCAGGTCTGGGGGCTGCCCCTGCTTTTCGCCACCCCTATTTTCGTCACGGTTTGGTGTGTGATTGGTTCAGGTTTAGAGGACTGGTGCTCCTGGGTGAAGGATAGCGCCGGACGTCGTCTGTATGTGACTGAGCGCTCAGAGTGCCACGCTTTGCTTTTGTGCAGTAGCAAGTCTCTGCTGATAAATGCCTTGATTTGTGACACTCTGGGGAAGTGTTAATAAAACTGTCGAAGAATGAGTCAGAGGCAACGGGACTGAAAGAAATTGGGTTTGCATATATATATATATATATTTATTTATTTTTTTGCGTGAAAGCCTTGCATGTCAAAGTTCATCCTGCTATGCTGATTTCACCTGGCCAATAGCCACTTATGGATTTTACCTTGACGTGTTTTTTTTTTTTCTCCTCTGTGTGATAGTAACAACGTAGATGAAGGCGAACTATGAGGTTTTGTTTGGTTTGGCTGTAGCTATAGTAGGAGAATGAGCTGTTGGAGCCGCTGCTCGTTCCAGTCCTGAGAGGCATAAAGCAGTTTCACCTCGCCACTTATCTTCTGTGTGCTTTTTTTTCCCCCCCTTCTACAGGCCCTGGTGGGTCAGCTTCCATCCAGCTTTTGTGATTTAGGTGTCTTCTGAGAACCTCCCGTGCTTGGGAACAATGTTCTTCGTAGAGAAGGTGTTACCTGCGGTTAAGTCTTTACCTTAAAAGTCGTTACCTGTTTTTGCTCTTTGTTTTGGTCTTTAATTTATTCTGTGTGGTTTTGGTCGTGACCTCAGGAGAGTCTCTGCTGTGATGACCATGCTCGGGTAGAGCCAGTGGAAATATTGTATTTGAGACGGGAATAAATGCTGCACTGTTCAGGCTCCGAAGCTGAGAAAGGGGTCGACTGTGCTCCGTGGAACAAGGAACGTTCCATTTCCATCCTTACTCGCTGGATAGACCCCCATCTGGCGGGTGGTGTTTGGGTGGGGGTATGCCTCAGGTGGTGATTTAGCCATGTCTTGATTCTTCCCCCTCTCTTCCTTTTCAGACCAGCTGACGGCAGTGATTGGTCCTTCAGAGACCTTTAGGTCAGGCCCTGAAATGGCATACTGTCCCTTCTGGGGAAGGGTAGAGAAGAAGGATACACTAGGTGCCAGCTGAAGACAGGATAGTGAAAGCATAGAGAGAAAGAGACTGTGGGAAACTCCCCTTCCCTCTCTCCCCTCCCCTGCGCCAACATGTCAGCGGGGACGCCAGTTGTTCAGACCCCGCCCATGGGTGTCAACCCTGCGCCGCCAGAGGTGACAAACCCCAATAAGCCTGGCAGAAAGACCAACCAGCTTCAGTACATGCAGAACGTGGTGGTGAAGACGCTCTGGAAGCACCAGTTTGCGTGGCCCTTCTACCAGCCTGTCGACGCCATCAAGCTGTGTATCCCTGTAAGTACAGAGCGGCCTTGTGTCTCGCCGGTGCACCTGAACGTCAAGGATCGTGCAGAGTTATTTACAGGGGCTTGTGTGTGTGTGTGTGTGTGTGTGTGTGTGTGTGTGTGTGTGTGTGTGTGTGTGTGTGTGTGTGTGTGTGTGTGTGTGAGTGATCTGGCCTAAGCATGTGACATGATGCCCTAATGCGATGCCGGTGCGAGTGGTTTTTCCCGTGTGTCTCATTATTATTTTCAAATGATTAACTTTTAATAAAGTTGGTACTAGACAAGTAAACATCTAGGCAGACATTAGCAGCAACACACCAAATATTAATAAAATGGCTATTAAAATATGATAGATAAATGGATGAATGGGGTACATATAGCTGGTGATACAGCAATACAAAAAAGAATAATAATTAAACCATTCTTTCAGTTCTTGAGGTTTAGGTATTTTTTCCAATAGTGTGTCTTATGCTTAAGATTTTTAAACAACCTTTGCTTTTCAGCTTGTAACTAAAAATGCAAGTGAATCATTGCCAGTGATTATTTTCTCCCCTCTCACTCGTCAAACATGCTAAATGCACTGATTGGGGCGACCTCTGTGCCTGTGGCTTCATCCAGGACTATCATAAGATCATCAAGAACCCAATGGATATGGGGACCATCAAGAAGAGGCTGGAAAACAACTACTACTGGAGCGCCAGCGAGTGCATGCAGGACTTCAATACCATGTTCACCAACTGTTACATCTACAACAAGGTAGGACTTGAAATGCCTTTTCGGCACTGAAAGGTGCTCTTCCTTACTGGGTGCTGTCCCCAGTGCATCTGCTCTGTTTGCTAAAGCTTGAAGGAGCTATCTGCTAGACAAGTCTGCAGTACACAGTCATTCTTGGTTCAATAAAATGTCTAGCAATGGATTTATTTTTTAAAGCCTTTTTATTGGATGGGATTCCAAGCATAGACTAACTGAAAGATTAGTGTTGGTACTGAGCATGCTCTTCTTTCTCCTTGGTGTTTCTCCTCTTTTCCTTCCTCAGCCAACGGATGACATTGTTCTGATGGCTCAAGCTCTGGAGAAGATCCTCTTGCAGAAAGTGGCCCAGATGCCTCAGGAGGAGGTGGAGCTTCTGCCTCCTGCCCCCAAAGGCAAGCGGAAGCCTGGGGCTCCGCCCACTGCAGGTACCCCCCCCCATCCTAACCCTGCTGGCCTCCGTGAGCCGTGACAGAGGGGCGGGTCTGTGTCAGTGAGTGTGAAAGCCGAGTGTTGATTTTGGGGCCAAGTCATGCTCTGATTTCTGGCAACAGGGGGTCAGCCGGACCCGGCTGTGTCTGCAGCCTCCCCGCCCTTGACGTTCCCCAGCTCGCCCCCCCCAGTGTCCCAGACGCCCATCATCTCCGTGGCCACCCCCGTGCCCACCATCACCCCCAACATCCCACTGGTCCAGGCCACGCCCACCGCCGCACCCATGATACCCGTGGGCCCACCCGCTCAGCCCGTCGTCAAAGTAAGCCTCATGCGTGTTGCCTGGAAGCGCGCATGTGCTCATGGGATGTGGAGTTTGTTGTGATGTGTGACCCAGTGGGGGCGTCAGCGTCATGCAGTAACGAAACGTAGAAGTAGATCACGGGTGTGAATCCAGTGCCGTTTTTACTGAGTTCGTTATAGTCGCATGTCCATGTGCAGATTCTGGAACATTCTGGGGCTACAAAACTAGAGTGACTCCCTCAAGTGACAAGAGGGGACGTGTGATACATCAAAGGTTGTGTGTGTAAGTCCAAAGCTGCGACGAGGTGTTATAAGCCCCGCCTTCTGCCCTCGCCACCCCCACAGAAGAAGGGTGTCAAACGGAAAGCGGACACCACAACCCCCACCACCTCTGCAATCACAGCCAGCCGCGAGGAGTCCCCCACGCCGCAGGAGGCCAAGCAGGCCAGGCCGCCTTCCCGCCGCGAGAGCACGGGCCGTCCCATCAAGGCCCCCCGGAAGGAGCTAGAGGATGGCGAGGGGGCGCCACACATCGCCAAGAGGGGCAAGCTGAAGGAGCAGCTCCGCTACTGCGAGAACATCCTCAAGGAGATGCTGTCGAAGAAGCACGCCGCCTACGCCTGGCCCTTCTACAAACCCGTGGACGCCGAAGCCCTGGAGCTGCATGACTACCATGACATCATCAAGCACCCCATGGACCTCAGCACCGTGAAGGTACATCCATCATGTCGATTAGTATATGTGCAGTCAGGTGCCCTGCAAGTGACTTTTCAGGGTGATTTGTGGCTTATTGGGTGAGGGGCACTGTGATCAGAAGGTTGCTGGTTCAAATCCCATGGTCAGCAGAGTGATTTCACCAGTGGGCCCTTGAGCAAGATCCTGAACCCTCAGTTGCTCCATACAATCTCATTATGCTTTCTCAGATGTACATTGTTTTGATAGAAGCTTCTGCTGAATGATATGTAGATGTCGACGTCTCCTGGTGTCTCGGTGTTTGTATTGCACATCTTGTAGGAAACTGATATTTATCGTAGTAGATTCATCGGAGGAGTCAGAAGGCAGTGTTGCGGCTCCTCTTTTGAGCGTGGGCCAAGGCCTCCAGATGGCTTAGTTTTCCCCCCCCTTTTTGATGAATCGAGCGTGGCGATGGAGATCTGATCTGGCAACCCTTGGTCTCCCTCTCCTGGCAACCATTGGTCTCCCTCTCCTGCAGAAAAAGATGGACGGCCGAGAGTACCCAGACGCCCAGTGTTTTGCGGCTGACGTCCGCTTGATGTTCTCCAACTGCTACAAGTACAACCCACCGGATCACGAGGTCGTGGCAATGGCCCGCAAGCTGCAGGTGGGCGCCACCCCACCCTTGGCTTGGTGTTGGGGTTCTGGCGTGTTCTGTGTAACAGCACCATGCTCTGCCCCATAGGACGTCTTCGAGATGCGCTTCGCCAAGATGCCGGACGAGCCTGCGGCACAGAGCCCGCCTGCGAGCCCCCCCACCGCGGCGGGTAAGGGCGCGGCCAGCAGCGCGGACACCTCCAGCTCCGACAGCTCCGACTCGGAGGAGGAACGGGCCACGCGGCTCGCCGAGCTGCAGGAGCAGGTGGGTTCCGGAGCATGGCGCCCCCTTCAGGCCTGGTGATTTATGGTAATCGTGATCAGCTTCTATGCTGGACCTGTCAGTGCTTAGAATTCATGGCACCCCGTGTGTAGATATATATTCATGAGTAAATGCGGCCTCACGTACCATGACGTCGCTCTCTGTGTGCAGTGACCTGTTCTCTCATTTGACCACTGGCAATGATATCTTTAACTCTCTTACCAGCGATTCTCTGTGGAGCCCCCCAGTGGTAACGGGCAGGGGGAAAAATACAGGTGCACCAAAAGTTCGCAGGTGATTGACCGACTCTTCACTTCTCCACCCTGCTCCCTAAACTAACTCCGGAACAGAGTGCTTTGTGCTTCGTCCTGCTGAACCAGACGGGGTGGGAGGGGCCAGCAACAGGATGCTGCTCGTGATTGGGCGCGGGGGGGGGGGGG
>JABFDZ020000118.1:4429574-4444595 GCA_019775955.2 Pollimyrus isidori
TCAGTCAGTGGCTTACTCGTATCTTCATGCAGGTTAAAGGTTTTGTTCACCTCATAATTGGATTCAAATTTGCCCCTTGATTAAGCCCCCCAACCCCCCCCCCCCCCCCCAAGTCAAAAAAGCTGCAAGTGGCATATATGCTCATAAGCTGGACCTGTGTCCGTAGTTGGATTCAAAACAAGGTCAAACCTTTTGTCATGTAACCTGAAGAATGGAACTGGCTGAATCACCAGGTACAGTACATGGAGACCAACATGGGAAGCAAAGTAGGCCGGTTTGGGCTCTTTATAGGAAATAAGTGAACAATTAAAGAAAATTAGATCGACAGTGTTATCAATCCACACTTTCTATCAATGGTTATAAAACTGTCAAGATTTGTAAAGGATGATCATCTCTCATATGGTGATGATGGGTCTCTAGGGTCAATATTAAAAGTCGTTTACTTTATAATTTACTGGTGTTAATGCTTAATTTAAATTCAAAGCGCTTTTCACTTTTTCTGCTCTTCAGTTCAGTGGCTGTTTCCATCCCCTAGAGGAATTTTATTACTTAATTCTGGTTTTATGGATATTCGTCTTGAGCGTTGATTTGCACCCCCCACCAAAAGAAGCTGCCTCTTACGGGCTCTTGATGTTTAAGTAGATCCATCATTTTTCGTTCTTATTACACAATATTATCATTTAAGAATCACTATTTTTTTAAGGGAAACCCCACAATTCCATAGTGCGCACAAAATGCAAGATTCAGACCTATATTTATGCCTATTTTTAGCTGATATCCATCCTTTCTCAGGGTTGGAATTAGAAATTTTGCACCACATAAAACATACTGAGCCCCCAGTCCAGACCAGTAGACTTGTGTTCCAGTTTGTTTTTTTTGGGCCGTGAGTGGCTAAATCTCTGCGGTCATGATCAGAAGATTGCTGGTTTCACCCCGACCTCAAAAAATGGTTATATGTTCGTGGGCTCTTGAACAAGGCCCATAACCCTCAGCTCCAGGGGTGCTGTGCTATGGCCAACTCTATGCTCTGCCCCCCTCCCCAGCTACAGAGTAATGTACTTGTCCATATAGCAAAGGATTTATCGAATCAACTGAAGATTGTCGCAGAGCGCGTATATTCCAGTGGTGACAGTAACCCACTCACAGTAGGATGAATATTAGTTAAGTGGGACACACGTTTCATACTCCATATCTGTATGCCTCTGTCTTAAGCTCAGTTCTTGAACTTTCAATAATGAATTTTTAAATATTTATAATTAGGATCATATTTGAGAGTGACAATGTATTTTTTTTTTTTTGTCCCAGTGGACCGATATCTTCCATAATTTAAAAGGATACAATTGTCTTTTTTTGTCGTTCTTAAAACACCCGCCAGGAGACTCCTTTACAACAATATACCACTAGATGGCGCGAATGTACGTGTAATTTAAACGACATGGTATTAGAAACCGTTGAAATATACAAATAAAAAGAACACGAATTTTACAGTTGTGCGTGTTTTATTTGTATGACTGTAATCGTTGCAGTTGATTATCAAAGGCGCTTTTCATACCTAATGTCTAATCTAAAAAAAAAAACACAAATGCCAGTCCATTACAAGCAGGAAGATGGGGAAAAAACAATAGAAAAATGAATGAAAAGAGAATCGTTCGGGTGACTGAAAATTAGGCTGGTGATTTAATCAGGAATTTGAGGGTTTCGCACCCATTATGGCATTGTATGACTTAAGACTCATGATTCGGAACAGTTACATTTTAAATAACCAATTAATTGATTTTTCTAAAGAAAGGTTGACGAAGCTACACCCTGCAAGAACTGAATGTTCTGGTGTAGCAATAGAAATCTTGCTAATTCAGTCCGTACTGATTCCCAATGATGGATAGTTGATTATAAGGGAATATATGACACACACACATGTGGGGACAGTTGGGTGCAGTTACCTCCCCTTTGTGGATGCTGAATCACCAGGGAAGAGTGATAGCACTGCATACCCCCTGAACTGGAGGACAACAACCTTGAAGACAACTATGGCAGGCATCAAATACATCATCGCGTTCAATCTAAAATTAACACACTTCCCGAGACCATATTGAAGAGCTCTTGCTTGGACAATAACACATTACTCTGTCAAAAGTTTCGCCCCAGTGTGTTTATGTCAAGCTTAGATGGGCACCTGACCAACTCGGGTCTGAGTTCAACATGTTTGTTGCTGTGGCCGAATTCTGGGCGTGGCCCTTTTGCTGCGGAAGGGAGTTCCGCTCCTGGGTCGCCGCGCAGTTTATAAGCCGATTTATTCCTCGTGGCCTTTCGGACCTTTTCGGTGTTTTCTGAGTCGTAATGATGGATGTTCAGAGCGATCCGAATAATAACCTGGTACAGAATCCTGAAAAGACCATCATTCTCCCTGAGCGCGGTGACATTGCATGATTCGGGTGAAAATGACCACCCCGACACAGCTGAACTTCACTTGTCATTTGTACCTTGGGACTGAATTGTCCCCACTGAACTTAACTAAAAACACGATATTCACTCCTTCATAAAGATTCGGTCATATTTGTGAGATGTTTACTTTCTTATTCATTTTCGAAAAGAATACATTGTATTACATTGTGTTTACTTTCTCCATCATAAAACACTGTATATAATCAAAGCCACCACGGTCTGTAATTATTTAACAAAGCCACTTCACAGAAAAACGCTATTAATGTCAAAACAACGCCGAATTTGTAATTAGAAATTCTATTATTCAATGTAACGTGCCAATTTAGATTTAGCAGTTTCTTCACACAAATCTTATGTTGATCAGCATGAACCAAATGAATTATGGTTTGGATTAAAAAAAATCTGTAAACAGGCGTAGAAACAAATTAATGTTTTGATTAATGGCACAACGCGGGGTGTAATTTTTAAATGTTTACCATTCAGGGTGAGTAACGGATCCAGAACACTGAGCTCAGTTGAAACTATGTTTGATTAAGCCTATTAAGCTGTTTAACGCAAATCTATAACGTGGAAAAGCTATCATCAGAAACACGGATCTGAATCACTTCGTCTAAATATTGAAAAACAATCCCTTTCCTCACTTGTCACTGTAAACATAAAAAAAGGAAAAATCGCGAATTTAATTTTTCTGAAATTAGCACATATGAACTTCACATATTTATGCACAGGCGATGTTGGTGTTCACGTGTTGCCTTTCCTTTCATGGATAAAATTAATAATTTTATAGCGTGTGCCCCCACATGTCAAAACCACGGCATGTTCTACGGTCTGCAAACGTGTCTCCGGATCTTCCAACTTTTTTTTCTCCCCCAGCTGGAAGCTGCCGACGCGTGCCCGTGCCCGGCCGGAATCCGGTCGCAATCACGCCGCCCACCTCGCCGCTGTGCGCGCTCCCGCTTTTCCCGCAAATCTTGCGATCGAGCTGAGAGCGCCGTTCAGTACACGGCGATCCAAAAAGGAATAAAAGAGCAGGAACTGGCTTTTAGTGGCAGAAAGCAAGAGAGGAGGGAAAGGTAAAGGGGCAAAAAAGAGAAGCAGTGTATAGACAACCACTGGAACCGAGCACAGACAACGGAGACCCCGCTGAGTACAGGAGTCTAACATGAGCGTGTGCTGGCAATCCGTATCTGTCCTTAAGCTCATACACTGAACGATGTTTGGACCGTATCGGAGACGATCTGAAGGTTGAACTGGGTATTACTAGGACGATTCATCCCATTTCGCGACGTTATTGCTCAAGGACCGACCACGAATCGCCCGCTAAAGCTGCAATTTGTCGCAAAATCAGAGGGGGGAAAAGCCGAACTTCAAGAACAAGCTGCCTTGAGCAAGACGGAGAAGCTTGTTTGACTGGGAGGAAACTCGCATATCTCCATCGCTGTACTGTACAAGTACATTAAGCCTACAGAAAGTGGGGATCTGCATTAAACAGTGCTCTTATTGCATAATGCTTTGCGAGCGACGGAGTTTACTTCTTGGATACGTGAAGGATTCAACTGACAAGGAAAGGCAAAAATATTTCTGATATTATTTTCATTTTAATAATTCAAAGCACTTCTTCGAGGGTGCTGAGGATACAAATGGCATGCGGATTTGTTTTGTTGGCGAGTTCCACGAACAATCCTACGTGTCTCTGAATGAATTTACTTTATGAATGAATTTACTACTACAAAAGTAAAACTGAGCATGAAGAAGTATTTAGTCTAGATGCTTGTCGCTCTCTACAGCCTGTAAAATAGCCTAATCCAAATCCTTCTGAATCTGAACGAGACATTTGACGCTGAAAAAAAGAAACTTCAGCGCAGATGAGGAGTAGAAGGCAAAGGAAACTCAAAAAGTGACAGCTGTGTATTTACCCACATTTTTAAACATCAGAAACAAGTGTTGAAGTTCGTATAAGGATTGAATAACAAATCGGCATCGTCGGTTAGCTAGTTTCACTGCCTGACTTGCGTGCCGGACGGTGGAGACGGATCTTGGCTGTCAGGACGCCGACCACGCCGGTGCGCCCTGAACACCCGCCGGTCAATCAGACTCCGTGTGCGTTTCCCAAGGCCGACATGGAGGAGTGGAGACAATGCGGACGGTGGCTTATAGACTGCAAGGTCCTGCCTCCCAGCCACCGGGTCGTATGGCCGTCAGCCGCCGTGTTCGACCTGGCCCAGGCGCTCAGGGATGGGGTGCTCCTCTGTCAAATGCTCCACAATCTCTCGCCCGGATCAGTGGACCTTAAGGAGATCAACTTCCGTCCGCAGATGTCACAGGTAAAAAAGAGCGTTACATGGGATGGTATAATGGTGTTTTAGGCTACATCACATCCCAGTGTTACTACAAAAAAGTGATATAGAGGTCGGCGGATGAGACGGTGTGGATAACGATAAGTATTGCAAGCATTGCTTTGGCAAATGAAACCTCTCGTTTTGATTCTGGGTTTTCTGAAACAGATGCGCTTTGAGTTTTCGGGATATTCTAAGGGGTGAGGCATGGGAAGGGGGACCCACCAGCAACATTCCTTCTTGTGTTCGAGAAATGTTTGCTTTAAATGTCATGTGCCGTGTTTTTTTCTCTCTCTCAGACTTCCTTGTTCTTCCCAGAGTATCAAAGTTTAACCTCAAGAATGTTTGCCAACAACAGCTTGGTGTCAGAAGTTCTGCGTAGGTAATAAGTGCACGAATGCACCTTTTTTGTGAGGCAGCCCGAGAAGCTGGTTGCAACACGATATTGACGATAAGGAGCGTCAGGCGTTTTTGCCTGCGTTGCTGGGCTGCGGTGAGCTGGATTACGCCTCTCAGCGCGTTTTTTGGCGTCTAAATGGGAATGCGGGCCGAGTAGGAGGGCGTGTAAACACAGGGGACACTGGTCCCGAAATGAAAGTTAAACTGGGGATGGACTCTTGATTTCCTCTGTTCTTTGGAATGTGATGGAGGGCTGTTGGCTTGCGCGATAGATGACTGAGGATCGAGTCTGCCACGCAAAGCCAAGTATGATTTACGGACTGAGCATAAACAATGAGCTGCTTGGGGGGTGGGTGTAGAGGTGCTGTCGCTCCCCCCTCGGACTCCGCGGCAACCCAGTGAGACAAGTGTTATATGGTCTTTCAGGAGAAACAGGGATGTCATGTTGGATGAATCTGGGTGCAGCTGGTGGGGGTGGAGGGGGGGGGGGGATGGAGAGGGCAGGGACCGTTAGTGGTATGTGGAGGAGATGAAGGCATGGGGCTGAATCAGTGCCAGGAAGATCCAAAGGGGAGATGGACCCAGTTGTGTGGTTGGAGCATGAGATGTTTGTGGCTCATAAGCTATAACTTAGGTTGTGTTGATATGCCTTTAGTAGGTGGTTCAGGTTAGAAGGTATATTGATGGTCCCATGGTGGATTTTTGATGTTTCTTATACAAGTGTGTTTCTGTGTGTGTGTGTGTTTCATGTATACATTACGTTGTGGGAACCAAATGTCCCACAATGTGGTAAAAACCTATTATTCTGATGTTGTGGGGACCATTTTTTTTGTCCCCACATGGGGAAATTCCATTTTAAAGGAATCTGTGACTGCAATTAAAAAACAAAAAATGGCAAACATGTTGTATTTTGTTTGGTTGCTTAAGGGTAAGGTTGTCATTGGTGGGATTAGGGTTTTGCCCATAGAAATCCTGGCTGGGGTGTCCCTTGTCTTGTGTCCTGTGCTTCCAGGGATGAGCTCCAGGACACTCAGTGATCCTCTGTTGGATAAGTGCTTTTGGACGGTATATCAATGATATCTGGCGGCTATAGGGGCTTTGGATATCACTTTGGGATTAGGGTCATGAGGACATTTTTCGCAAAGTGAACTTCATTCCATCAAATTCAGTGGTGTCCTGTTCTGCAATGCTGGCGTGGATGGACCTGAGGAGTGTGTCTCAGCTGGAGTACTCCAACCACCCGCCTGCCTTGGTGTGAATAAACACTGCCTTTGATCAGGCGTGAGCCAGTCATTAGCCAGCTTCGCCCCAGGTGTTGAAAGTAGCCGTGAATATGCATCTCAGTCTTTCCATGTGTCTCTGGGGGGTCCAGTGCAACAGGGGGGTCTACTGGCCTTTTTCAAGAGGGGGAATGAAGCCTAGATATTGTTTGGATTGGGGAAAGAATCATATAATCAAACAGTGGCCTTGAGCTGCATGCTAACTACTCATGCTCATGCTCCAATTAGTAGGAAGAGCTATTGGCTTTAAATAGGAAAGGCACAATTCATTTATGACTCAAATAAAAATGTTCTTCTTGTAGCTGTTCCTTATGCTGGGTGGTGTCCACAAAATCATTTTAAAGAAAGCCCTGAAGTTCCAAAACATGGTTTCTCCAGCATCATGCACCCCCCCCCCCCCAATCCCAGTTGAGTTTTTAATGAAGGCCTGCTTTAGGTTTTTTATAGTTGTCAAACGTAAGACTCGCAGAGGGGGAAACATGCTGAATAAATAGCATTTGGGGCCACGCCATAATTATCTTATGATGTAAAGTCCCACTTAATGGGTTGATGATGCTGGATTATAGGGGAACGGTGCCCGTGGTCTGGTGGTTTTCTCATCCTAGCTGAGACTGGTACCGATACTAGCCCACGTGCAGGAGTACGCCTCCCCTCCCTGGTCCCAGATGGTCACGGGTTTGAGTCCCAGGAGGGGCTGCCGCAGTCTTCTTCAGAACTGGAAGTGAACACTGATACCTTCAACCAAAGGCTGCTGTGCAGCTGAAAACCGGTGTGTCGGGGGGCGGATGGGGCAGTGAGTACTGTAAAGAAGGGGATTGGATGCTTCCATCTGTCCATCTTCCAATTATATATTGAGTATGAGGTCCTGGCAGTTGGGAAGCATTTGCTGGAAGGGTGGAGCAGGTGTAGAACCAGGACAGGATGTGGATACTTCCATTACTGAAAAATAAATCTGAGAAAATTATAATTGGATTTAAAAAACTGACTGAATAATGAGGGTCAAGATTGCTCATTATTCTGGCTTCCTTCTCATATCGCTTTTGGGTCTCAGGCATCTTTTATTGAGTTTTATTGAACCTGTTGCCTACAAACAGGTGTAAATGTTAATTATAGAACAGTCCTTCATTCGTAAACAAATTAGCAATTAACCATGCTGAGGTAGTGAAATTGCACATAACGCTGCCACTGAGATGTGAAAGCGAGCGATAAACTGCGCAACAAAATCAGACGAGCTGTACTCATCAAATTAACACACATTCAATTAGAGGCAGCAACAGCTACACCCGTCAGAGCTACGGCGTGTCCGATGTGATGGTTCATCCTTGACGGACGTCATGGAGGATCATTGGCCAATGAGAGAGACGGAGAGGCAGTCGTTGGTCACATGACCACATGAATGGACAGGCAAGGTAATATGGTTCAGAAACGGCATCACTGTCTATCTGGAGGGGTGCTTTTCGGCCCTCAGTGATACATACCAAATCTTATTAATCCCCTCAACAGAGTTGTATCTTTTACAGCTCTTTTCAGGGATGGTGAGCCAGATGAATTCCTATGCAGTACGGATGTTTGTAATACTGACACGTTACTCTGCGTCGCCTCTGGCTGTGCCTGAGGCTGTTGGTTTTTGTTTTTTTTCCCCCCCTTCGATTTTCCCTCTTCAAGGGTGGGGGGTGGGGTTAGGGGGCATGTCAGCCCTTGGCAGCCGCTGGAGCTGAAAAGCTGAGACCGACGCTGTTCTTTCTTTTCTGAGTGTAGCTTTGTTTCGCCCGCTGGCGGACGCTGTCCATCAGTACAGACACTCCTCCGCTTCCCCTCCTTCTCTTTCTTCGCGTCCCTTTCAGCCGGTTCACAAATCTCCGCTTCGCTATTTTATCTTGTTCTCTATTTGTGTATGCTTGGGGGTGGGCGGGGGCATGCCATCTCAGAAGCTAGCAGGGTGGAGGTGGAGGGTGGACTGCGGTAGGGAGGGGGCAGTATGCAAGTACGTCTACATATGAGGGTGTCCGGGGAGGCCGCCTGTGGGAAAGAAGCGAGTTGAAATTTAAATGTGCTGCCAATTCAGGGAGGCCATCAGGGCAGCATGTTCGAGGAGGCCGGCAGGCGGGAAGTGCCGGCAGCCGTCTGGGTGCCATGCTCGAGGAGGCCGGCAGGCGGGAAATGCCAGCGGACGCCATGGTCAAGGAGGTCGGCAGGCCGCTGTGGCCGAAGCCATGTGGAATTAGGAAGCGCGTATGGGGGAGCTAAGCTCTCCTCCTCCCCATGTTCCTTGGCTGGGTTTATAATACCAAAGTCCTCCGTGTCTCAACCTGCAAGATTCTCAAAAGCCTGGTGTGGGGGGGGTTGGTGTTTGATGTTGGGAGGTGCTGCCGCTTAAAAAATCCTCTGTATGGAAGTGAAGGTTTAAGAACCCGGGCTGGATGTCTGTAACCCATAACTTCTGTTTGGCTGCATTGTTACCTTTTAAATCTCTGTGGGTGGATGCACTCACGCGCACACACACACACACACACACACACACACACACACACACACACACACACACATATGCCAGGGTTCACAAAGCGTCTGTATATAAAATACCGACGTGCTAAAATACCCCAGGGTGAAATCCGCCAAAGTATGAAAGAGCCTTTTTACAGGGGCAAGAAGTTCCACATTTTAGCGGGATCACCAGCCGCGGGATTAGACCGAAAGTAAAATGGAAAGTTTGACCCGCCTAGCAGTTTAACATGGAACAAGTGCGCTAATATAAGGATCATTCCGACTACTGCTTCGGGATGGAGGTGCTCTATGCTGTCTCATTTAATCTGGGTGTTCAGTCTATATTTGGCTCTCTCTCCCCCTGGTGGTAGTAATCCAAATTGAGCTCATTAACGGTTTCTCCACCTAAGAGCCGCCCATGAAAAGGCCTGATTTCAGCCAGTGTTCCTGCTCCAGTCTAATGTTTCCCCTGCACTGGCGACACACCCTGGAAGCCACTGGCCCACTGCGCCGCCTGTTTCCGTCCTGCGTGCTGCCTGCATATTTTACTGGGGTCTCTGGTGGATCCTCTGGCTTTTTGGAAATTTTTTGTAACCTTTGTAGTTCTGACCTTTAAAGCCTCCCCCCCTCCCACACACACACACACACACACACACACACGCACGCACACACACACACAACAACATCCTCTACATGGAATTGAATTCAAAGATAGTAAAGTATGCAGATGTATGATCACTTCCTGGCAATTACTCATTTTTTGTATTAAAACTAATTTTCAAAAAACTGGCAAAAGCAGCTGAATATTCTTGGTGTTCAGTTAAGGTGGGAGAATGGAGACGGTCAGTATGTGCCGCTGCGCTGCTTTAAATGCTGCTGTCTGTGGCCCTGCGGTGATCGGACGCACCGGCTGGGTGAATCCGCCTCATTACCCCTTATGCTGCGCGGCTTTAGCGCCCGGCGGAGGCGGCAGCCAGCTGTCTGCACCCTGCAGGAAGCATGTTTCAGATTCTCTGGGGCCCAGTGCCTTTAGCTGGTCAAATGCGCACACACACACACACACACACACACACACACACACACACACACACACACACACACACACACACACACCAGTAGCACAACATTAGGGCACCGCTTAATTACATCTCTCTGCCCCTTCTGCCATATTCAGAACCTGTTTCTGAAATTAAAGAGCTGGCTATGTTTGTTTGTGGTGCTAATGTAATGTAGCCTATGTAAATTTGCCCCTCCCCCTCATTAGGGGGCTAATCCTATTGGCTGTATCTCTGGCCTCTTTCCTGTCGCCGTATCTTTCTTCCCGCTTCATCCCCCCCCGCTCCCCTCTCCTCCCACAAGTGTCCACGCAGACACCTATGGTCACTCACCACGGCGGAACCTCGCCCGCTCTTCAAGCCCCGCCCACTCTCCCGCCAGATGAGGGTGAACGCTGGCGGTTCCTGGGAGATTGCGGGAGCGCAGGGGTGTCGCTAAGCACCGATGCTGTAGGTGCAAATGGTGTCATTTTGATGGAAAGCAAACCAGGTTTATCTGTGGAGCTTCTGGTTTTCGGAGTGACCATCTGCACACTCATTTTTTTGTTTATTACATTTTTTTTTTCGTTTTTGTTTTTTATATCATCTTCTCCTTATCTGCATGCTTTGGCGAGCTTTAGCCTAAGAGGAAGGAATCGCTGATATAACAGATGGCTGGTTCTCCAAACCAGAGGCTCTCCTTAAGCATCCTTTTTTTGATGTGTTGGCAGCAGATACCATAACGGTTAATTATTTGGGCTCCTTTCATACCCTGGGGTTGGTTAGATGGTTCGTTTGTTGGTGATATAACTTTTTTTTCTACCACATCCTTATCCTAAATTGTACCCATGAAGTTATTGCAACTGTATAAATGGCTTCGTGTTTAGGATACAGAACTGTTTTGGAGACAGACCTGCAACCAGCCCCACACACAGACATACAGACACGCATGCACGTGTTTGTACTCATCTTTGTGGGGACTGACCATGCATTCTATAGGCATAACTCTAATCCCAACTATGCCAGACCTAACCCCTACCTAGCCGGAACCTGTTATCTAACCTATCGTCATGTCACCCAACAAATATATACGATTTTTGGTATTTTTAGTTTTTTTTATTCCATTCACAGATTTTCATAAAATTCTAATTACCCTTGTGACCAGAGAAAAGGCACCACAACTTAAGAGTAAAAGGTATTCATTACATTGTGGGGGTCATTTGGTCTTCCAAAATGTAATGTATACATTCCCATATGTATATGAGAGAGAGAGAGAGAGAGAGAGAGAGAGAGAGACGCACACACAGAAACATGCTTAGTCATGTGGCCTCGGATGTGGAGTATGGCTGTTCTGGAACGATGGCTTCCTGAGTCTCCCATAGTGGGAATGGTGATGCACATCCCTCTAGCTCACCTTACACTGCACATTTTCTAAATACCGATTTACTAACTGCAGTCTGTTCTGACCTGCACCGTTGCTCATACTTTTATCTGTTTTACTTCTTTTACTGTTTTCTTAATTCACGTTGTCTTTGAACATATGCACCACTAACCTTGAGACACATTTCTGGTACATGTCAGTGTATCTGTGCAACAAAGTGAATTCTAATTCTGTGAGGTTCCATAGCTGTTCGGCGTCCTTCCGCTACGGCCACACGAAAGCCCCCTGTCCCCCTGACTGTCAATGCCGCTTAGCTCCGTGAAAGGCGGCTTGTATGCGTACTGACAAACCAATAATGGCCAGGTGGTTCTGTGCTCCCTCTCGGCTGTTGCCTGACAGGCCTGTTATTGTTCAGGCGTCTGACTGTGCCATACGCACTGGGCACTTAGACGTTCAGTCAGTTGGCAGTCTTTGTCCAGTAGCACAACGCACTTCTTGCTTTAAATGAACAGTGTGATTGTTTGCGTATGTTAAAGTATTCTGATTGCCTGGGGTCAACTGCAATGGGCTGAAATACCTCTGGTATAGATACGGCTTGTTTCCTGTCCATGGTCACAAGCCTGAGTCAATGATTTTCATAACCTTGTGTTGTTCAGGGTTCCTTCTCTGCATGTTCTAGTCTGCTTCTCCAACACATTCTGTGCAATCTATGCAATTCCATTCATAGTTAGAATGTAAAGAATTTCGCAATCTTCCACAGACTTTGTGGACTATAAATTCAAGTCTCTCTTTTTTTGTTGCTGTAGATCTAGACCTTAGCCTGTGCACTCAGCTTGTGTGTAACGATGATTGTGTGTCAGTAAAAGACTGGGATAACCCTGAACGCTGCTTATGTAAGAAGAGGGCCATCGTCATGCCGATCCTATGCAGTGGGGGGAGGGGCTCACCCAGGCCAGTCCTCCTTAATGCCAACAAGGTGTGATATTGACTGACATCACCTACTTGGTCTGACTTTAGACCAGGTGGAGATACCACTGATACCATATAGAACAGCAGGTCCGTTTCACAGTCCTTCCCTGGGCACTTAATTATCTTCAGACCAGGGGGGCCCACGATTTCGGTCCAATGGGAGGAGAAAGGCACCCCTCCCACCTCTGAGGAAGCACTTGTATCTACTGCCCAAGGTTTTTGTAATCCATGCCAGGAGTAGCCACACTTTGCTCTGTGTCCTTTTTCTTCCAGTGGAATACCCATAATCCTTTTGGGCACATCCATTGCCTTGATTACCATACCATCAGGCACTCTAGAAATCAGAGCAGTCAATGTCGGGGGAATAACTGAGTGACCTATAATGCGAATGCTATTTATTCAAAGTCTAAGGGCAGGCTGGGAGGGTACTTTTGGGTCTACGCTCATTCTTACTCGGAAATCTGTCGTCAGAATTCTTGCCCATTGGAAAGTGAAAATATCCTTGTGAAATCTCAGCTGTCGAAAAGATGGTTTGATAGATACTGTGGGCTAGCGTAAATATGGGAGTGTTTTGCTGCCGACCGCTGTGGCTGTTTACACTTGTAAAATTCTTTGTTTATAAGGCTGGGATTGTTGGTTGTTAACATTGGACGCCTATCACAGTTTTTTATATCCTTTTCTTCAGGTGTTTTTCCCAGTTGTTTTATGGTACCCTGGTAGGCTTTACAATCTGTCACACGCTAGGCTAGGGTACGTCCTCATTACTCTTGGTTTTGCACCGCGATTTAGGGTTATTTGTCGCCGCTTCTCTGTACTTTACTGTCTTTTATCCATTTTTGGGTTACGCGAAGCCTTTCTGGGGAGATTTGTTGCTTCTTCTCCATCTAAAATTTGACTAAACATTTTTCTCTGTACCAGGAAGCGGGAGGTGGCCTTCACACAGGCCAGTCTATCGTCATGTACTGTGATTGGTCAATGGATGTGTTGACACGTGGAGGTGGAGCCTCATATCTACAAATGTATTTTGCTGCACTACTTGTAAAGTTTGATCTTGACAATGACGGTTATCTGTTAATATAGTCAGAGTGAAATAACAGCTTTAACTGCACACATCCAGTCACTCCATTTGAGGTAAACACGGTGAATGCCTCCTCTTAATTTAGCTAATATTTCTACATGTAGCCAGACACTTGTGGATTTCCTTGTACTGTTTAGCTCTTTGTTTTGCTGATGTCTGCTGTTACCCCAATGCAATGCTGTGATGTTGGTTAGCGCTGCAGCGGCTAATCGTTTTTGCCAAACTAGCCATGCTTTTTGCGCTGTTTTGCGACCGACAGTCTATGATCCAGACCAGGTTACTGGTTTCTGAGTTCATAAAAATAAATCCAGCCTGGGTCATTCTTGCTCATCCTCATTCTTGTTTCGCACAGAGGTGGGGAGGGTTATGGTGTAACGCGAACAAAATACATTCGCTTGGCGAAGTGGCGCTGAATAGGAACGCTAACCTATGGCATGTTGCTAAGGATACTGCAGCATGGTAACAGAAAAGCAGTTCAGGGCAGTGCTCTGTGGGCTGATTTTTGTGCAGTATATTGCAATAACGGTATCTTTATGGTGCAAACGACGTGTATTGGTGATAATTTTTCTCTCGGAATGGTGCTTGTGGGATCTATCTTCGTGGCGATTGTTTCGATGATTGATTATCAGCTGAAGTCGTTATTCACGCTTCCCATCAGAGTGACCAATTACGCTCTTTACTATGGCAATTAAACAGGAGGCATCATTCATTCCGGTAACAAAGTTGCTACCCGCAGAAGCGTGACTGGGAGGGAGGATTGTCCATCTCAGCGGAGGGTAATTGCACCCCCTTCCCCCCCGTCAGTCAAAGTGCTCTTTAAGGGTGAAACGCGTCGCGTCCTCACTGGCTGAGGGAAGCACATGTTAAACAAATGCATGTTAAACAAACCAAACTCAATCTCTGTTTGTCACCTGTGAAAACATTTCTTTGAGAAGGAAGTTACATGGAAAGGAGCCACAACATTTATTTGGTAAATTATATTGTATTTTCTTTCATAGAAGCCAGCAAGGGGGGTGTATTTGAATAAACTGGAACCGAAAGGTGAGGCAGGTGTGCGTGGGGGAGGGGGGGGCACCGAGAGGGCTTTGGAGAGGGGTTGGGGGGAAGCTTTCTGGAAAGTGCTTCTTGGTGTGGTGTGACCGTGGCAGGGCATTGCTGGTGTTGGCCCCCGCCATGGAAATGGACACTTGTTGCCGTTCCATTGCAGGAGGTGCCCATCGGCTTTGGTGCCAGAAAAATGGAAATCTTTTGAAGGTGTAATGTAAGCCAGTGGCCCGGTGGGGTCGTGTCTCCCAGAGGACGGACTCTGGCTAGCAGCGGCTCCTCCTCGTGTGCTCCTGTACTTGTGCTCCTCCAGATGTCGTCCTCCTCCACGTTCTCCTCCGTGTGTCCTCCCCTGCAGGTTCTGCATGGCCCGGCTGCGATCTGCTTTTTGTGAGTCCACCCCGTGCGCTCTGAGCCCCTTTTGGCATTCCCCTTTCGCCGGATGTTTGTGTGTTTCATCCCCCCCCACCCCCCCGCCAAAAGGCAGAGTTCCCGAAATAATTGGAAGGTCGTGGCAATTTTCCTCCCTCTCCTCGTTTGCAAAAACGAGCCTCCTCTTCCTGCATCCAGCATA
>JABFDZ020000118.1:4462786-4480464 GCA_019775955.2 Pollimyrus isidori
GAAAACAAGTGCACTTATTGTTAATCCCCATTTGTTGTTTTTGCCCCCCCCCCCCCCCCCCCAAATATCAAGGATGCATCAGTTGCATCTCTGCCGAACGAGACCAATCCCATGACACATGGTATCCCACATTCTTTCTTGGGAGTCAAATTAGCTATACCGGTCTTGTCGGGACCACAATTACGACATTTGCGTTCTTGATATTGAAAAACAGTCACTGTTTGATTAGTCACCTGGTCACCCAACACAGAAGTAAACCGTACAGATGGCCAATACCACCGATTTTCTTTGCAGTCTGATTCGATACAATACCAAGGTTGGTAAGGCAGATATCGATCCCAGCACTGGTCAGGTACCCTGATAATAAAATTTCCTTACGGTACAAGGGAGTACTAATGGATTGATCCTTTCATTTCCCTAGTCTTGTTCCCCTTTCTCCCACGGAGCTGCATCAGTGGTTACTGACCAGTATGCAGCTAAATGGCATGTTGCACAGTATAACTCCTGCATGTTTGCGTGAAAAGTATGGCGCCAAATCAGACTCACCACAGCATGAATTTAAATGTAACTCAAAGATGAACTTCATTACCAGAACACCAAAACCTGAATTTCAATATGTTTACGTGAACTTTAATTCATTACCAAAACTTTGAGTTTATCTTGCTTATGGGGAAATAAAAATTCAGCTTCACGTTGAAAATTCAGGTAGAAAGATTCACGTTGAGAAAATCCGGGTTGAAAAATTGAGGTTCAGAAAAACAAAGAAAACATCCGGGATACTCAAAATGAGCAAAAGAGCGTAAATTGAATTGATTACAATGCTGGCCAGTCACAAGACAGGACACCAGCTGTTCAAGGAAGCATATTGAAATTCAGATTCTGATATTCAGGTAATGAAATTCAAGTTCAGGTTAATAAATTCAAATTTGGGTAAATAAATTCAAATTTAGGTTGCGGTAAGTCTGATTTGATGCCATAGAAAAGAAACTAAGGACATGCACATGCTGAATGAAGGTTATATCAAATTTTCTTTTGCACATTTCAGTGTGGATGGAAAATCTTTCATAATCGAGGTGAATATGCCTGCGTGAATGCAGATTCCATTTTTAATTGAAAATGTAACAGTGTTGGCATACCCTATGGTCCTTCAGTGCCTTTAGCTAGATATCTTAAAGATGGACATGTTTACCAATTGAATCAAAACTGTTTTTAAAATTCCATATTCTCTGATTCCAGAAACGCTAAGGTGTTTTCCATCAATGTTCACCACTTATGTCTTCAGGTACATCAATTTTCATAAGAACAAAGCACCTTCAAAACACTCTGTAAACCTCTGTGGATCAACGAGGTACTCTCTTGGCACCTCCTTTAACTGGGGGAGGTGGGGAGTGATATCTATTTACGGTTGTCACCTGTCCTATTTACAATTTTCACCTGGACATTCCAGTTTTCAGACTACATCCTGGGGGAGAGGTGCCAATCTTGCTATTATCTCTCATCATATGGCTGAAATTTTCACAAGTATGTGCCGTAGACATCGTCTCTGAAATTGATGCACGATAACGTCAGCATGAAGTGGTAAATCAAATGGCTTTAAGAAACCGGTCCAGCCTTGGAAGTAAAAATTAACAGACCGTGATAACCTGTGTGAAAATTTGAATGTCACACACGCAGCACAATTGACTGACACCAGTTTGGTTCAAATCAGACGTAAAGGGGGGGGGGGGTGACATCACCACATAAAAATATATCAGAAACTAAAGGAACACAAATGACAATGTCGACAGCACAAACGCAGTACAAATGATTTAGACTAGTTTGGTTAAAATCTGAAACAATAAAAGAATAAAATCTGAAGCGCTGTCTGTATTGCCTATATCCACTTTTGTCTCCAGAAAGGCTGTACTTCTCCCCGGCCTGTATATGAAAGAGTTTATTCTCAGTCAGTGTTTTACCACTGTCCTTTTAAGGATTGAGCAATAAAAGAGTTTGCTGAAAACTTTACTATCTACCTCAGGATCTCTTCACTACTTGATAGACACAATATTTTATTTATCTGTCCTGTAACATGTTTATAATTTATTATTAAACCTGGTCAGCAGATCAACCTTTTGTTTTCCACAGAATCAGAAAGCGATGTTACGATATTCTGGTAGTAAGCACATAGGATTAACAAAGCTGTCCTCGGAACCGAGTACAAAGCTCCAGTTAAAAACCATCAAACATTAGCAGCATCGTTTGCATTTTACTCCATGCAGATTGTTCATGCGTCTTTTCATGTAGCCATAAAACATATTGAACTTTACAGACTTGTATTTAAATAGCCTTCTCAGTTTGCAAGTCAACACCTTCATCTACCAGATGCATTTGTTGTTTCAGTCTTAAATGCTTTTGACACTAAAATGGTCACGGATGGACTGTGACCTGAAGTCTTACTTGAACATTCACCTGCAATAGTAAATCATAGTATAGTTATTATTATTACGGTAGGGAATGTGTTGTTGGTTTCTGGTGGGCATTTTTGTAGAAGACGACATGTTATTGAAAATATGACAAGATCATGAATTGTGTCTGTCTGAATTTTTTTTTTTTCTCATATCTCCCAGCACTGCGTGATGGTGCTCTTCCTGGGGTAGACCTCACTTGGTCAGGACCCTGAACTTCCACTTGATTTCAGCATTCCATACTGTATCCTGAGGCACGGCTTTGGGAGCTCACACCTCAGCTCAGTCCCTGGTTCCATTGGGCATGCTCTGTAGTGGTATTTATGGATACCCTTTGAATACTGGGCTGGTTCTGGGAAGACCTCATCACAGGGCTTAGACATTGTCTTGATCCTACTTTCTTCTTCTTCTTCTTCAGGTCCTCCTGTTCCCTCCTTTTGATATCATAACGTCTCACCCCAGACAATATACAGTCTTTCGGATTTTTTACAGTATTTTCAAAGCAAACAGTAGTGTGGCATTTTGAAATCCTGGTGCAGAAATTCACTGACTGGGGGTGTCCCCATGATCTATTACATTGGTGGCCTAATTTTGTTGCCAAGAATACCACAGAATACCACCGTAAACAGCAATACTGCCCAATCCTCTTTGCTTTCATGGATCACGCCCTGCATTTTGCTTAACAGTGCAACTGTTTTCTATCCACCAAGCACACCTTGAGTCCCAGGGTCAGATAGGCTATACATATCCTCAGTTTTAAATTTCTCTCTTTCCTCGCTTACAGTCGCTCAGCTGCTAAGTGGCGACTCAATTGCATACATAACCGGGGACTAGAATAAAGCATCACTTCAGCTGAGTAATGGCTTAATAGCCTATAATTATCCCAGAACTGTATAAGTTGGTATATAAACCACTTACATGCTCTTTGTGTTTGTCATGAATCATGATGGCGTGACACAAACACGATAAGCGTCTCTATGGCAAAGGTATGAATATTAACTTGTATAGCAAAGCTGAGGGTTAGTGTTATTCCACAATAGCTGTTTTTTTCCCCCAATGCAAACACTTTACACAGGGACCTCGAAGCACAAGTAGCAGGCCAGAACCTTGACAGTAGTTGGTAAATTCTGGCTTTCCCACTGATTTGTCCTTGGTAGCACCTTGAATCCAGTTGGTGACACCCTTTAAACTGTATTTAACATTTGATAAATTGTGGAAATATGACTAGAACGTTTTAATGTAACTAAGTTATTATACCAAACGGAAAGCATGTACATGCCCAAAAACAGTGATTTGAACAGAATTATTTTAATAAATATAATTTGGATCTGCTTTAGGGATGGATGGATGGATGGACAGGCGCAGTGGCATAAGTGTTTTTTTTTTGGGGGGGGGGGGGGCTTCTTGCATGATAAAGGTTTTCAAAGATTTTATATGAAACCAAAAATCAAAGACAACCAACAAAGAACTAAAAACAGGTAAAGGGCATATATATCATTTGGTTTCCAGAAGTTTGTGGTGTAATGTATCGTGCTTCAGTAATTTAAACGAATACTCTGCCTGGCCAAAAACGTGTCACCATTTGAGTTTAAATCAGCAAATACTTAAAAGCCAATGACTGGAACATTATTACATCTCTGCAGTGTTATACAGCAATAAGGTGAAGTCATCTGAATTACCAGGTTACCGTTTCATCCATGGATTTTTTTCTTCCCTAATAGTATGAACATATTCCAGGATGATGTTGCCTACGTTCATCTTGTTTAAACTGTGAAAGAATGGTTCAGGAGCACTGGGAATCATTTTCATATGTGATTTGGCCACGACAGGCTCTTGACCTTATCCCCAAAGAACACTTTACGGAGTGGTCCTACTCGCCTATCATCGATACAAGATCTTGGTGAGAAATGAATGTAAACGTGGATGAGATGTTGCAGAAGCTTGTGGGAGCAGGTCCATGACGAACGTGCCATAGTACAGCTAAAGGCTGGGCAGTGCACATCAACAGCCTTTGGATCTCCTCTCCTTCTGTGTATATATATTTTTTTTATACCACTGGATCGACAGTCTATCCTAAAGCGACAATTTTGCTTTTTTACCAAAAACAGGATAAAATTCAGCAGCCTGCACCTGCCCTGTTAGATGAGGACTGATCGTTCCCAGCACTCACCTTCCTGCTCGCTTTGGGGAAACGCTCCTTTTGATGGTGTCCACCTCCCATGCTTCTCTGATATCAAGGACAGATCGAGCGACTGGGGGAAGTGTTCAGAGCTGGCAGGGCAGGCGGACACGGACTGGCTGGGGGGGGCAGAGAGGGAGATGGGGGCGGGGCGGGGAGGCTCTAAGGCCGGTGCTACGGCCCGGGGAAATAAGACAATCCGTTGGTGACAGTGTCATTGGAAGCCTTCAGTGCGCACTGTCATCGCACCCTCTGCATGTGTCCCCTCGAGGCCTGGACTCCACGGGGGAGACATCTCACGTCGATCCTGATCGTGTCTCAGTCTTGGCTTATATTCATCACCCCCCCAATTCCTCACACATCCTTTTAAACATGCTCGCACCCTGATATTTTCAACCCACCCCCCTGCCCAGTTCACTGCTGGCTCCCCCATCTGTCAAAATCTGTGGGACGCTCACAGACTGTTCTGCGAGATGAACCTGCAGGCTTACTGGTGCCGATGTACGTGGATCTCAGCGCAGACAACCTGAGTGACCTCCTGACCTACTGACTGTTGACAGACGTCTTATTCCTTCCATCTTTCTGGATCACCTTTCCCTGCCCCCTAGTGCCTGACTTTTCATCCTTTTCTTCAGATGTATCAGAGTGCCCCCCCAACTTCAAAAAGCCCCCTTTCTGTCTTTCATCATCTCCTTCTTTATCATTTCTTCACTGTACGACTTGTCAGGCTCCTTAAGAATTGGTGAGATGGGGAGGGCTTGGGGTAGCTACCTCCCCCCCTTTTGTTGGGCAAAGATCTTTATGAAATTCCCATGCCACCTTGACGCACGTGCCTACAGATGTCAGCAGGGGGTATGCGTCCGAAGAGGTGCCCCCCCCCCCCATGCTCAGTGATGCATTATTCCCTGTGTGGTGACCTGGAGCTGTGGGGCAGGGAAACCTACCCCCCCACCGGCACTGACAGCTCTTTGTCACCTGTCCTTTGCCTCCATTATTTATTCATGTCCCCCCTCCCGTTTAGTTCACTTGGGGGGTCATTTGCATACAGAAGGAGCTACTGTCAGAAGCCCCCTTGCGGAGATGTGTCTGAAGGTAGAGGCAATTAAACGGAGGAGGGCGGCAGCGCCATCTTGTGCAATGGCTCATGGGATTGCTGGGTGAAATTTCTGTGCCTTTCTATATATGGAGGCGATGGGGAGAAGAAAACAGAAAAAAGAGCAGATTTTTTTTTTTCGGGGGTGGGGGTGGTGGTTTGAGTAAACTTGTTGCGCATATACCACCAAGTGTAGGGTGCCTCGATGCATGGGCCTTTTACCTGAGTATATGAGCAATCTCTGGCAGACTTGGGGCTCTAAAATTGTGAATTCTTCAAGACAAACCATGAGTTAAGTCTTAATCAGAGGACAAAAGAAAGGGTCGTTTATAATCCAGTGCCCATGGACAGAGAGTGTATCTGCACTGCAGATATTATTCTGGAACAATGGTATTTTGGTATTTTTATGGTCGATGAGTTTTTTTTTTTTTTGGAAACTGGTTGAACTTTCAACGCCCTTTGTGGGAGGTGGGCAGAAGGAAATTCCAGGGACGTCAGTTTAGATAGATCCATGTCTTTGGCTGCCAGGGGAGTATTCAGTGGTGTTTCTGAAATGCAATCCACTCTCGTACATGAGCCGTTGCCCTGGTTGGTGGGGGGAGGTGCTCCAGGATTGTCGTCAAAGTTCTCATTTCCTGATCCTTATCTGTGTGGTTATTTTCAGGATAAATATGTACAGTATTTCACCATAGTCTAGTACAGTCACTTTTCACTGCTTCATTCCCAGCTTCCTAGTAATAGTTTAGATTTTTTTACTCAGAACATTTATGTTTTTTGTGTTTCTTAATGGTTTTCTTGATTTTGTACGCCACAATATTTCGACAGTCAAACTTCTGTCATCGGTCCTGAAAAAGGACCCCATCCTCATATTGGCCCCAACCCTTTCAAAACATCTAGTCCCCCAATTCCTGGTGGAGTTCAAGTTTCCTCACACAGCAGGCCAATACCTCTCCCAATCGATGAGAGTAACAGATAAGAAAGTGGTTCTCTCGTCGTCCTGGGTCCCAGATAAAATCAAACCCCCCCCCAGCTGATTGAGAGTGACATATCTTACGGTAATGGTGGTGCTTTCATTTGTCTGGGGAATTTTCATTTAATGAAGCCAGCCTACTATTTATATTGGGGCATTTATTTCTCATAAGCGGATGAGTCCTGGTCCTGATTTAATCTGAAGACGCCCCCCGGGCAGCAAAGGGCCAGTACCACTGCCTGATCTGACGGCGTGTTGCCAAGCCGTCCTCCTGCGCATCTTGCATTGTGGGGCGCGCATTTCTGAATGCAGCGGTGCGGCGGTTTCCCCTCTCGCCAGGCTGAGCAGGAAATGACTGCGAATGGAAAGAAAAGCCGGCATGAATGCAGTGCTGGATGGAGACGGGGTGGCACTGATAAGCTCTCCCTCATTTTACCCCGTTATTACAGTTACTCAAAATCCAACCACCTCCCCTTCTTTCATATTTACTATAAATCTATGCTGAAATACATCAGTTTCTGTCATACTCATGTGCGGAATACTCTTTCATACTCTCTGTTTCCTGACAGTGATTTATTCCTATAGCGGATCCTGCTAACGCCTGCTAACACAATAGTGTTGTGCTTGCTGCTTAGCTAATGGGATTTTCTTGGCGTAAAGCTTCCCTGTTCTCTAAGCCAATTTGTTGGCATCCCACCCCCCAGCCAGGGACTAGTGCTGTATGTTCGTTACTTCTAGAATAAGGTAAACAGAGACCTCTGTGTTTTTCTACTGTGTAAATCTGGGAAACGCTTCCACAACGTTAACAACGTCTGTTTGCAAACTGTTTAGTGCAGGCGCCCACTGTAACTGCCGTGATGCCACTGGAAATTATGTTGTTGTATATTTCCTCTTGTAGATTTGATGAAATGAGAATGAATCAGGTGCCAATCGTGGCAGGAAATGAAAATTCTACGTGAACTGCAGAGTTAACCCGTGAGCATTAGCCACTCTGTGACAATTACAACTGTAATAGGATGGTGCCGTTTCAGATGTTTGTTTGGTTTGATTTAT
Source organism: Pollimyrus isidori (assembly GCA_019775955.2). Lineage (NCBI taxonomy): Eukaryota > Metazoa > Chordata > Actinopteri > Osteoglossiformes > Mormyridae > Pollimyrus > Pollimyrus isidori. Next base: position 4,470,526 of record JABFDZ020000118.1, read on the forward strand.
GTTTTTGTTTAGTTGTCATTTTGGGTGTGTTAATAGCATGATTTTTCTAAATTTAGATACATTTCTTATTAGAACTTTACCACTGCCATCGGTCATAATTGCTTTGTGGATGAGTAGTGTGTTAATAACGGTCCACTGTTTCAATTTGATTAAATGAGATGCATCTTCATAAGAACACCTTTGATGTATCGTTGGCCTCCTAAAGGAGTTCTTCCCACAAAAGGAACACATCTAGTGCTCCTCATTTTCCCTTAAAGCTATTGGCAATCACGCATGCTAGCCACATGCTACACAGCGTTCAGACATGACGCGCAGTGACTGTAGGGCAAGTCGTCTGGTGATTCAGCAGTGTTCCGTGTTCCTGGTGTGCTTCCTCCCAGCCTGCTTAATGTAGAGTCTCACGTTTTTGCCTTTTACTCCCCTTACAGTTTCTGTGCCTGAAGAACATCCGGACGTTCCTCAAGGTGTGCCACGACAAGTTTGGAATGCGCAACAGCGAGCTCTTCGACCCCTTCGAGCTTTTCGACGTGCGGGATTTCGGGAAGGTGAGTTCTGCGGGCGTCCTGAAGGTGACTTTGGCTTAACACTGTGGGATGTTGGAACATCTGCAAGTTAGACTCCTGCAGCAGGAATGTTGAAATGCCCCGAATGTCAGATTTACGCTCTTTTGCTAATTTCTCATCCAAGCGGACTTTTGCGGTTCGTGGTAATTAGACAAATAAAGATGCGGGGTAGCACATTAAACCATGGTGTTCGCCCTCTTAGGTCAGTAGTGTAATTCCGTATCTGCCCTAATTCTAGGTTGTGTCTCCAACAAATCAGATTACATGGTGGCATTAGGGGGCCAAGGGAGATAATCCATTTTCGCATGTATTTATGTCTTGCCCAGTTGATTGGTCTAGATGTTCAAGCGTCATTCTTGGGCCGTGTGTTCTGTAACGCTATTGGACGCAACAACTGATCAGTCGGTGGACCAATAAGCACTATGGATCATAGGGAGAGCATTAAAGATGGATGTCTGTTGGGTAAAATGATGGTATTGTTGGAGACATGATTATGTAATTTGATGTTTTTGTCTGTTCCGCTCGTAAGTAACTGAATTGGATGTTTGACCTTGTGCATATATTTAAAAGAGAGAGGGGAAATGTTAGGTGATGGGGGGGGTGGCTGTAGCATGGGGGCTACACTGAGGTGTGAGGGATTGACTAGAGGCCATGCCCCTGCCCCCCCTGTGGAAACGATATTCTGCCCAGAACTTTTAAAATCTATCAGCCAGCCAGTTCCATCTGCCGAAAGGGCCAATTGCCTTTGCTGCCATGCTGCGGTTGCCCTGACATTGATTTTTCCATTAGTAGCAAACTGCCTATTGTAAAATATCGAAGTGAACAGCTCGCTTCTAACATGGACATATATGGTGTAACATATCATGAGCGTCTCGCCCCTGATGTGGCGCTAATTTAATTTGCTAGCCTCTTGGGTGGTGAAAGACAAACAGCACGGTCCTTTTGTTGTGTTTAAGCCTTTTATATCTGGGAAGTGCTGTTGCAAAGCAACACCCCCTTTCTGCGTCCATTTGCTGGGTCCCACTGTTGGGATGAGCGAAGCACGTTGCGGTAAATAAACAGATGAACCACATCAGATGGGGTGGGCTGGAACCAAACCCAAATTGGTTAAGCTGACGCCCCCTCTCACCCGCTGGGGAATGACAGGGTGAGCGTCAATGGCCCGAAGTCACTCCAAATGCCACACTTCCGGAACCTTCTACCTCCTGAATCATTCAGTGGAGAGTGTGGTACCTGTCCGCCCAAGCCCCTCTGGCAGGTGATTCCGTCTGGTGGGGGCTCCCTGAAGCCTCTGTACGGGCTAAGCAGCAGATGGGCATACGCCACTCAACCTCTCTGTCCACATCCTGCCAGCTCTCTGTGCCCCTTTCATCTGTAAGCTATCCTATTGGAGAACCCAGTAACCTATACTGAGCCGGGGGCAGTGCACTCCCCCCACCCCACCCCCCTGGAGTCTGCACATATGCTCGTTTCTTCACAGACCGACTGCCTCTGAAGTCTCCGTCTCCAGGCCGATATTTGTCATGTAATGTAACTGGTGCCGAATACGAACAGCAGGCCCTGGGGAGAGTCTGTTTAAATGCTGATCTGCTTTGTCTATTAATTAGGACGATTAATGTGATTTATATTAATGCAGAAATGCCTCTTTTTATTTTTTTTATTTTTCTTTTGCAAGAGCAGCATAAATAGAATGACATTGTTGTCAAAATATGCCCTTGTTTTGTTATTCTGCAAAGGAAATTAAATGTTTTTATGAATATCTTTATTTGTGCACGGCCTGTTAGTTTTTACACTTGTAATCTCCACAAAATCAACCAGACTCCTGGCTGAAATACTCTGCCAAAAATATGGTTTCATTTGAAATTGATGCAGTTTGTTTACTTATTTTTCATGAGTGGTGATAAACATTTCTAACAAAAGCATAGTTAAAGTTGCTGTATGCAAAATCACTTCCAGTGTCCTGAAGGGTGTGTTTGCTCTAGCTTTGGGTGGCGGCAAGCAGATCCACTCAACACTGGGTGATGTACAGTAAGGAGCGCCTTGGAGGGAGGACAGTGTGGATGTCACTGCAGGATCCCTGGCCTGGGTAGAAGGAAAAGACAGTGAATGGCCCAGACTGGTGTCAGTGCCTGGGTCTTGGGTTACTGGGTTGAAACAAAATGGGACATGCTAAAGTTTGTGGTGGAACAAATCAGTCCGAATAAACCCGGTCACCTGATTCTACAGTGCATCCAGAAACTTGTGAAGACCCAGCACCAGAGTCCTTTAGTATTTAGGGTCGATGCGTGATGTTGGGTTGCTGGGCAGACTCTTGTCCAAAGCATCCATGAAGTATTTGGCAGTTATTTCACAGTATTAAATCAGGTTAAGTACCTTGCTGAAGGATACCAAACCGGATGCTTCACCTGGGACTTGAACTAAAAATATTTGGGTCCTGTGGCGCACACCCATTGCTGCTACATTACCCACCGCCCTACATAGCCACAGGACAGCCTACCTCTCTACACTGTGGAGAGACTGAGAGTCTAATGGTGTGAGGTCTGGGGAGTCATGGTTGCCAGTTACAAGGTCCAGACGACGAGCTTGGCTGAAGGGGGCTCCCATTTCTTCTTCAGGATCATGTGCCAATGTTCGCTTTCAGCACCGGGGGCCAGTGACACACTATTAAATTAAGACCCATTACATTTCAGCCGGCTACCTTTTCTTTCTCGCCTCCCAGAACGACAGCCATTGTTTCTGGGTGAATTTGAGCTGAACAGCCAAATTCTAAAGACATAATTATTTCCTGCCTCATTCTTCTCCACTCAACAGTTTGGGGATTCATTTGTTTGCCGCACTGTGTATGGAGAGTGATGCAGGATTAGGGTACCGTGCACTGAAGTGAAACTGCTGCTACCACTTAGCAATCAGCTGGAGTGCTGGGTCTTGCATGTTTGCATGTGTGTTCTATGTACCTGAAAAGGCTCTGCTCTGCTGAAATTTCCTACATGGCCTGTGAGGATCCCACTTTTTCCACAAAAGGTCAGTGCGATTAGCCCATCACCGTTCTTAGCAAATCCCTCTGCCTGAATGCAACTGATGCACATTTTGGTAGTTTGGTACTTTTGGTGCCACAAAGTGAATGATTGTATGATATGGACAGGAGGACTATGGAAATAACATAGTGGCACAGATTTTTCTAGGATCTGAATGTGTGAGGTCCAGAAACAGGGGTAGGAGCATGGCCTGCTTATTATAAATGAGCAGCTTTACCAGTGACATACATTTTACTTGCACATCCATCCATTTTCCAAAAAAGTTGGTCATTATTGATGACCATCAATGATAATAACAGGAAAAGGCTTTTTAAGCCAGAGTCACTGGATGCTTTTCCTCATTTATTCGAATCCTTTTTGGGATGCGGGGTGTCAGGAGCCTATCCCAGAAGCTAAGGGGACAAGGCAGGGTACAACCCAGGATGGGGGGGCAGCCCATCACAGGGCACACTCACACAGGCACACCTATGGGCAATTTAGTAGCTCCAATTAGCTTCAGCATGTCTTTGGACTGTGGGGGGAAAATCAGAGTACCCGGAGTACCCCACCATGACATGGGGAGAACATGCGACCCAGGTCCTAAAGGTGTGAGGTAACAATGCTAACCACTGCACCACTGCTGGTCCTTTTACTAGCAGAACGAATGGTCATTATTGATGACCATCAATGATAATAACAGGAAAAGGCCTCTTAAGCCGGAGTCACTGAATGCTCTTCCTCATTCCTCATTTGTCTTCCTTGACTTCTTTGGCGCCCCCTGCAGAACAGGAGTGAGGTGGCAAGAACGAAAGAGCCGAGTTCTTCTTTCCAAGTACCCTGGAAGCTCTATCTTGCTCTCGAACCCCCTTCACACTCAAATCCCACATTGATTCCTGTCTGTCAAAAGTCTGCATGTTTTAACATTAGCCTGGTAAGATGGGATCAATTATTCATTCAAAGCGGCTCACTCCTGATGATAATTTCTCTAGTCATAAATAATTAATGGGACTCTCCTCCCCACTTTTAGCCCTTCTACTTTGCTATTCTCATTAGCTTTTCCCTCGTTAGTGTACTGCCCTCGGAAACAGGTGGCTTTCAAGGGGATTTTCCCATCTAGGATGCCTGTCTGGTGCCAGGCGGTGCCCAGATGCTGCATTTGCCCTGTTTCACCCCCTCGACATGGCTGCTGTGTTTCCTTAAGCGGTAGTAGCCCTCATTAAAATCGTTACATGCACGTTTGCCGCACATGGACCCCTGTTTCTACCCGACACTTTTTTGGAACGAGTTCTGCTGCAAGTGTCAGGTGCAGGTACTTTAGGTACGGTCATTAGATCTTCACCAGGCCTTTGCTGTAAGCATGATCAGCTATATATCAGCTATATATTTTATATGCCATATACTTACTGTATTCAAATGAGCTTATCAACTCTTGAATGAGAGCTGACCATTGCAGTCAGATGGGATGTGTTTTAGTAGATTTGTGTGTTTTAGTAGATTTTTAAGTTAGATTTGTTAGATACGAATGGTGCTTTTTGTGACAGACCTTAACAATACAGGTGCACTAATCCTGAATCTTTGTGCACAGGATGTGGGCCAGTCCTTTACAATTACCCCCTCTCCGTAGTCGGAAAGGGCTGGCATAGCCTCCAGTGTGATTACAGGCTGACAACCAACTACCCGCCCCTACCCCAAATTGACCTCCTCACTGACAGGCTTGAACCTGAAGGAGAGTCTATTTTGCACAATGGTTTGTGCCAGAGATCATTTGTGAATTCAGAAATGCAGACCCCCCCGGTTTCACATTTTCCACATGCCAAAATTGTTATGTTTCATCAGTATCGTCAATATTATTATTTTTCTCCTCAGACTGTAATTAAATTATCAGCTGAATTTCAGGCCTGTAGTACGTCCAGCTCTCCCCACAGTAATAACAAAGAGGATAGACTATTTAAAGCCATCCTCAAGTGTATCGCTGTAGAAGATGAATTTCACATGAGGGGAGTTATCCATGGCCTGTTTTTCATATCTTCCTGTCTGGCCGCACTTCCTTGGAGGATTACCATGCATCGTAAGGCCCCGACTGCTAGCACAATGCTAATACACATAGCTTACATTTTTGTCACCCCCTCCTCACCCTGTATTTATACAGCTGGATACTTTTACAGACATGGTTTAGTTTAAATAACTTCCTCATAGGTCGGGGGGGGATTCCTATAGGGACTTTCCCTTCCGGGGTTCCCCCCCAATACATTTTCTTAATGCTCTGTCACCCGTGGGTTTCAGCGGAGTGGTTGTTTGCCAGCTCCGCTAGCTTGCTGTACATGTACTGTTGGGAGTGTGTAATCTATCTTTTTCCCAGTTTCTTTTTACTTTATTAAAGGCCAGTAAAGCCCAGGATGTACAGAGAATAGTAATTTCTGTTGCCCAGGGAACCATGACCGCCATTCCATCCCTTTGTTGTGCCCCAGAAGCCGGCAATTTAAAATCATTGCGCAAGCGATTATTCCACAGGCTCAGCTTCTTGAGGAGACGTGCAGAAAGAAATGAAGGTGAGGCCAGAGGATTTGGTGCCCTGTTATTGTTCGTCAATCAAAGCAGAATGTAAATCAACAATTCATGTGCCCTGGGCTCGGACTCTTTGCTAGAGTGTAGTAGAGTAAGAATTTTAGTTTATTGACACATGCTAGGATTAGCTAGCTGTGTTTTGACGACTTGTTGACTTCATCTTTATGTTGATTTTCAGAGCCTGTGCCACCTGTTTTGTGTCCGATTCCGATTGCAGGCTCGATTTCGCTTGGCCGGTAGGGTGTGAGAAGGGGAAGGCCCCCACGCCCTACCTGTTGTGTGTTTAGCTGGCCATCCAGATGCGTGCTGAATTCCGTCCCGCCCCCGCTCCCCTGTGGGAGCGCTAAATCGACATCCCTCTCTCCGCTCTGGCTAATTTCGTGCCCAGCGGGTGTTCCCCCAGCAGGCTGTAATTGCTCACTTTGCATCCTCTTCTGATGTGGAGCGAGGCCAGCCCACTCACCGCCCTGCCGGCTTACTCTTCACTCCTGTAACAGTAGAATTAGCAACATTTTAATGTTTTTATTAGCCGGCCTATAAATTGTTTTCATAGCAATGTATGTAACTTCTGCAACAGAACGGTCTTGAGCTCAAGTCAGCATTCTCTGTAATGTATGCATTCCCTTCCCTTGATTTAACTGAGAATGTAAAAGTTAAAATTGCTATAGAAAGTTCGTTCAGCATGGGCTTTCTGCTCATATACCCCCTGCTCCAGGATGGAGCGTTTGTGTGAACTTCTTGGTTAAAACCTTGGGGCTCCTGCCAGCTTCATTCTGTTCTATTTCTCATGCATCTTCTTTGTCAGGATGAGTAAAGCTTCAGTGCAGCTGTCAGCAGCTGATTATCCTGTGAATCCTGCTGTGGTTTGCTGATCACTCTTGCGAGACTGTTGGAATGTTCATTAATGGTTTTCTTTGTGTGGGACAATATGAAAGATACTGATTCAAAAAGTTGACCATTTCATTTGTTTTCAGATTTGTTTATGAAATGGAAGATTATGTTGACGTGTGTGTGTGTGTTTGTATAACATATACTGTACAGGCTTCAAGGATCAATAGTTCTCTATAAACTGGCAGAAATGTGAATCTTGTCTGGTTCGGGAGACTGCAGGGATCAGAGCTCATTCTGGTGGTCATGCTCCTTTTGAGACCTCATCTGCGCCAAATTGCCTCTGGTGCCTAATAGCTTTTCAGGCCTCGCATTGCTACCATGTCATAAATGTCTAGTCCAGCGCAGTGGGCATGGCTGGGTGCCACAGCCACACACTGGAAGGGGAGGAGACTAATTTCTCACTCATCTCATGCTATCTCAGAGAGTACGAGAGACAGGTGGAGCAACGCCTTACCTATGATTGGACACTCCCTCCAGATTGGGGGAGAGACAAGTGGAGAGTGTGACTCGCATGGCTTGTGCCTTTGCTATGTAATAATGGTGGTGCTCTCACAGGCCCATAGGCTCAGAGGTGAGGAGCACCAAAAGGACAGAAGGATAGACCACACACAGATGAATGCATCCTTTATTTAAGCATATCTGGACAATGATGACTCATTAACTTAACCCCTTGGCTCTGTTAGAACACCTTGGGTTGATCTTCACTTTGGCTGTGTGTGTGTGGAGATAAAAAATAACCATCTATAGAAGCTTCTAAAGTTTTCTGACAGGATGTGTGTCGCCCACAGAGATGGGACAATGTCTCAGCCCAGTTTTCACTCCTCCACTCATGCACCTTTCAGAGCTTCTAGACCTTATAAGCTGCAGCTGATTGCCTGAAGTCCATGCAGATGTTCTTCACGTTTAATTGGAAGCTCTTACTTATTGGTGTAATGTTACGGCTGCTACTTTTATTCAAGAGATGCAAGAGAGCCGTTCTTACTCTTTATGGAAGGACTATTTATATACAAAATCATATAACTTATACCTTTGGTCTGTATAGCGTATTCAACTAATGATGATCTATGTCACTGAAACATTGTTTCTGATGCAGACCCTTTTTTGAGTTTAAAAATGCAACAGTTAAAAAAAATCTATTAATCGTCTGTGGTGAATTTTAGTATCTTATCCTCAGGCGAAGAGCATTTGCGGTCAACATCATTTTATTGAGAAGCTCAAGAGCTTAAATGCACAAAAAGTCAAACATGAGGGACGCAAGAGCACCGTTCAAGCAAATCTGATACCAGAACGTGCAATGTTGATAGTCCCTGGGGGCTGTTGGGCATTTGGCCCAAGCAGAAATATTAAACTTCTGCCTTGTTCAGGCAGCGGCGCTTGCTGGCCTGGAGACAAGCGATTGCTTCTCTTTCATGACTCAGCGCTTTGAAAACAAAACACTTATTTTCGTTTGCGCTTGAGTGGAATAACGCTGAGTAAGTAGGAAAGGATTTCGCTCAAAGGGGGAAGATTTGGGGACAAAGTGAAGTTTAAATTCCTTCTTTTCATTTTTATTTATTCGGGCGCGGGGGTTCTTCACGTTTTTCCGATTTATGTTCGAGTAACAGAAAATCAGTGGATGGCGTAAATAAATTGACTGTAATGACATTTCTTTCCTCTCAGTGTAACTCGCCACTGTATGTAGTGAATGTGTTTTATGCACCAGCAGATTTTTGCTGGCAGGTTTCAGATAATAACATAATGCATCACATGGTTTCAGATCGATTCTGGGCACCCTGTACATTCACATGCAGGATATATTGCCATTGAGTAATTAATGCTGGCCAAATTTCAAAATAATTCATTATGCGGCTCGCTGGCAGCTACCAGTCGTTAGTGGCTAATGCTACATAATCTGAGGGCTCCCCTTCAGGGATGTGGCTGGGGCCTTGAGCGATGAGCCCAGCTTGTGAAGGTCAGTCGCTGGGAGCTCCAGGTTGCCCCCCCCCTCCCCACATGCTAGCATGCATGCTAACAGTAGGCTGGATTAGGGAGCTCAGGTCCCACCTCTCATCATGCCAGCTACCGCACCCGTAGGAGACGTATGGTGAGGAGGTGCCGGAAGTGTGCCGGCCCCCACAGCCATCTGTCTGCTGGAGGTCGCGCCCGCGAGCAGATGCTGCCGCCCGCTGCCCATCACGGCAAGGATGTGGGTGGACATATGGCCGCCAGGAGGGGGCTGGGCCAGCGTGAGGCTGGTGGAGTGGAGCTGACTCAAAATATGGCCGAATCGACCCCCAGCCTCAGCGGATGGCCACAAATTCTTCTGACACCCTCTGTACGACATGGTGGTAGACTCCTTCAAGGTCCTGCCCTGCATTTGGCTAAAGAGTCGTCATATATTATTCAAATCACCATGGCTGGATATTTGCGAGGTGTTTGATGTCATATGATTGGCATCTGATCATATGACATGAAACGTCCAGTGTGACGTCCTGCGGGTCACTGCCCTGGTGAAGCCTGGAGATCATGGATAGAAAGCTGGTCCAGATGTGGATGAAACCAGACCTACTAGGTCCTACTAGGGTGTCTTGGTCGCAACCCTCATTGTGCCCCCTGCTGGCTGACGTATCCATGCACCAAGATGGGAGAAGGCAGGCAGAGACCGACATTAAGAGATGGCTGCCTGTGCATCCGGTACCGGATTATGCTAACAGGTAATTAGAAGAAAGAAAAGTTCAGTAGGTATTGACGTATAGCAGGGGGATGGCAGCCACTGGGGGAAACTGCACTAAGAAACCGAAAGCGAGTGAGATGAGGCGAACGATTAGAGATGAGCGCGGACCTGATAGGACTGAACCGGCGGGGGGGGGGGGGGGGGGGGGGGGGGGGGGGGGGGGGGGGGGGGGGGGGGGGGGGGGGGGGGGGGG
>JABFDZ020000118.1:4543860-4556070 GCA_019775955.2 Pollimyrus isidori
CTTTTTTTTGTGGTCTGATGCATCTTCACCCCCCCCTCCCACCCCCCGAAGCCACTGTGAAAATCTGAATTCCACTCAATGTTCATATGAGCTCTTCATGCAAACCCTCGGGTCACCTCTGTCAGGAATATTCTTCTCAGCAGAAGAGAGGAGGTGCAAATCGGTGCAAGGCGAATTCGGTTCTGAGTCGGTGCAATCTGAGGCAAATGCCTTCCTGGGGTACATTTCAGGTCAAAATGTGTACATTACGCTGGAGAGTTAAAGCTGTATCACTCATTCATTCCGTTAACGTAACTCTAACATTTTACTTCTAATATACAGCGGTACCTTGGTTCTCGAACTTAATCCATTCCGGACTCTGGACCGAATCCTAAAAAGTTAGAGTTCTGATCAAATTTTTCCCATAAGAAATAATGGAAAATCAATTAATTGGTTCCAGGCCCCCCAAAATTACACCTAAATATGTTTTTTTTTAGTATTTAAACACAAAATGAACAGGATAAAACAAGAAGAGCATTTTTTCTTAATGGCTTCCAAAATGATAAAAATCTTATCCCAATATTACCCCTGTCCTGCTCTCCATCGTCCGCTCCTTCTGTGTGCCATCACTATAAATTACATAAATGCTCTAGTAGTACAGGTAAGTTAGTGGTTTATTTAATGTTAGTTATTGTAATGTTGCGCTGCTTAATTTGGTTAATTGTCCAGACCGTGTCCACATGCGGGCATTCAGGAAAGAATTGCATTGTAGTATGACTCGTTTCCTGGCACGTAAAATTTATATTAGGTCAGTGTTCAAGGTTCGACTTATGATATTCAGATCGAGTTCTAGGTCAGACTGTATTGAATTACACCCATTTTTAAATTAATGTCCTACTGTGTGCTCTGTGCCAATGTATTCCTTTTTCCTGCTGTGCATGCTAACAGCTCGCGCTTAAAAGCTGGCCCAGCTGCGATCCTACCATTTTCCATTGATATAAAGACCTTCATGTTCAATTACATCTTACACGTGTGTTAATATCGCTGATCCCTGACATTATCTGTAACCCCAAAGCCGTTAGCCAGTGGCCCGCAAGGTTGAGTGAAGTTACACATAATTAAAACGACCTCTCGTTAATCTTCATCAGCTCCCTCTTCTTAATAGCATAATGCAGTCTTTTAAAAACGAGGCAGAGGGAAGTGCGAGCAGCGCAGCCATATTCGCTCCCCGTTAGCCTGTTAACGTGACGGACGGCGTTCGTTCAGGCGGAATGGAGAAGGCTGTGCCACCTGCACCTTCATGCCTGTCACTGCCGGCTCGTGCCTGCATAACCCCCCTCCCCGGACCACCTGCGTCCGCCCTGCAGTTTTCGAGGTGTGTTCTGGGTTCCCTGGTTATCGTCTCATCCATGTCACAGTATATGTGGCGGTTTTTCCGCTGATGATCCTATGGATTTCCGGAAGTGTCCTCATCATCATGCATAGGACAACAGCTTCTTTCCAGCAGTCAGGCTGAAGCAGGCTAAGGACTTTCAGCATTTACAGAAGTATCCTTCGCTCCCACCTAAATGTCAGCCTGAAGCAGGAATAGTCTTCCTGTTGTCCTTTGCTGTTGCCAGTTTTTACCTTACTATTATCTTGATAAATAGGCCGGTGCAAGAATTCTAATATACTTGTTCTTCAGTTCCTGTGCATATGGTAGATAAACCTTCAAATCAATTCAACTCCAGCCCCCCCTCCCCCTACCCCGCCACCCCCCAGGCAGAGGGGAAGCATAACGATAAAAGAAACGTTAAAACTGCAATTTGGCACACGCTTGTCACGATTTTTCACACATTAGTTCATATACAAATTTGCCCTCCTTATTTATTCATGAAGTACTTCGGCTAGCAGACACAGAACTTTCCCCGGGAGTGGGAGATGGAATAAACATCCTCACTCTCAATAACGAGAATTACACATGGATTCAGAGCCGACAGGGGCCGTTCCATCCTCTTTAATAAAATATTTATGTGTTTGATGAGTTGGGTCTGTTGTCATAGCTCCTTGGGTTTTTAGTTTCAGTTTTTCAAATGAAACCATTCGCCAAGTGGTGGCCTGGATCTCAGCAGGGCTGTCCGGCTTAGTGACCATGTCCCCAAAAACACGTGTCCCCCTGACTCCATTGTGGAGGTCTACATTCTTCTGTTACCAATGTATATCCTGGGATGTGACCTTTAAATAAATATTTGTGCCCCCCACCCAACCAGGCTCCTAATCTACGGCCAGTACTGCAGCCACATGGAGAACGCACAGAAGACTCTTGATGAGCTCATCGCCACGCGGGAGGATGTCAGGGTGAAAGTGGAGGTAAATTAAAACAAATAAATATATACAGTTACCTGCGCAGCAGCATTAGCCTCTGGCCGTGCGCTCAGATGCAGTTCCCCCACAGCAGCGACTAAGTGGCGCACAGTAGCTCTAGGGCCGCCTACTCATCTTCCACAAAGGGGGAGCCCCATCTGGCAGGGTAAACTGGATTGGCTCACTGATTCAGATCAGAACTGACATTGCTGGCACATTACCCAAGTACCCCAGGAGCTTTCGAGGGGGTGGGATGTTGTGTGCTTTTTCTTGCTGATAGATCAGGTGAACTGTGCTCTCGATGAACCAACCCGTCTCTCTCATCATGCTCAGCTCAGCTCAGCTGATTGGAGTCTCTGACACTTTTCACGGTTTAGAGAAGATTACAAGCCATTTGCTAGAGCTCACTCCACCCGGATCCGTTAACAAATTAAGATGATTATCTGTTTATTGGAGATGTGGAAAGCAGACATTGCTATCCACACAACAGAAGCGTTTAATTTTAAACTGGATTAAACTGGATTAAAATCAGAATTATTCCTTCAGGACAAAGACATCAATGCTGATTATCGTGGCTAAAGATAATCAAATTGCTTCTTGGAGCACAGTGGCTGTTAACATGATTACTGTTCTTTCTGGAGAATTAGGAGACTTGCTATTGTTTCGTGAACAAGGATTGGAATTAAGGGATTAATGGTTGGTTCGACATGCACTGAAGGTGAGGTAATAATTTGAATAGAATGAGGATGTTCTGTGAAGGACCTGCAAAAATGACCTTTCAGAGTTGCTTGTAAATACACTGTGAAGGGATGGTGCAAAGGACCTGTCATTCATATCGGAATGTACTGTGAAGGATCAGTAAAAATGACCTGGGTGTCACATGGGAGTATACTGTGAAGGAGAGTTACAAATTACTTTTTAGCCATATAGGAATGCATTGGGAAGGAGTGGTAAAAGGATCTGTCAGTCATGTCAGAATGTACTGTGAAAGACTGGTATAAAGAATCCATTACTCGTGCAGGAATGTACTGTGAAGGAGTGCTACAAAGAACCTGTCATTCATATGCATTATGAAAGTGAAGAAATGACCCAGAACGGCTTTCTGGTCTTGTAGGAATGCACTATGAAGGTTCAGGAAGGGAAATTCAAGCTTCAAGATCTGCTGGTGGTGCCCATGCAGAGGGTTCTCAAGTACCACCTCCTGCTGAAGGTAATCCTACCAACCCGAGCCTCGCATACGTCACAACTCAAGCTGGCACCAGTGCAGCGCTGTGGCTGCCAAACACAGCAGAATACTGCAGTAAAATCCTGCGCAAGAAAAACATCTGTGTGTCTTTCTGGCATCCAATCCTCATTCCAAAAACAGAGCACTTATTAATATCAATATTGGTATAGCTCACCAGAGAGTGTTTTTATATGACATTAATCCCACTTGTGTCGCTCTCGTTTTGCAGTCACACAGCATTTTCCACCCCAAACTGCACAGCCATGTTTACCAAACACAGATCAAACACGCGGCGCATTTCGCCTCGTTAGGCAGTCCTGGGTTGGTTACTCACGGAATCCCTTTAACGGCATTCATGCATTAAACGAGCTTGTACACAGCATGATACATGACAGCATGACTGATTTATGAAATTCCTCAATGATTTATGGACGGTAGCCCACAGCGGATGTGGTGAGGCAGAGCTATGATCGACTGGAGATCCGGCCCAGGCAGTCTGCTCCGAACAAATGTCTGTAAACAGCTATTGTTTAATTGTGTTCAGTGTGTTATATTTTGTTTGTCCTGGTGCATGCCCCTTCCCCTCTACCAGGATGGATGCATCATGGCTCAAGGAATTTGACTGTCGGGGGGGTGAGGTATGGTTGGGGAAGGGGGGAAGGGGGGATTGGCACTGGACCCATCACAGCGATAATCTCGGCGCTTAGCCCGGATGTGTCTGGTACAGTGAGCTCCACGCTTCACGGGACTCAGAAGGACTAACCAGCATCACAGACATTAAAGGCTAGGCAGCGTGGGGTATGTTATTTTCATGTAGACAAAACAATAACGGACACATTACTGCTTGGACACAGACCTGCTCTTTTTTCATACATAGGAAGAGGAAGAAGAGGAAATGCACATGGCTTTGCCATTATCTCATTTCGTCATGTTTCCTGTGAATTTGCACACTTTTGAAACACCCCTTTATCTGGAACTTTTGTCTAACAATGCAGTGCTTTAGTAGGTGTTTTTTTATGGAAAATGTACACATGACGCCTCTCATACCTCTAACCAAACTCAGTAAAAAGTGCATTTTATTTGGAGAACTCAAGTACAGTCATAAACAGTTTTGGCAGTTCTTGGCATTGCACCATCCATGTTATTGTTTCCTGTTTTTTTTTTGTGATGTCCTGTGTGTGTGTGGTGGTGGGGGAGTCCAAGATGAAGCTTGGTAGGATTTCCTTCATTGCGGAGACCAAATCCACAAGGCCTGTATGCCAAGCAGTCACGGGCATGTGATTTCTTGTATCGGTTGTAAATGTTACAGTGAAAAGTGGAAGGTCGATGATGTTTATGCATAACTGGGAAACTCTAGATGTTTCTCAGTACCAAGAATGCAAGGATTGTACTTGTGGCCTTGGTAAGACTGGTCTTGCTAACTTGCCTTCCAAGAACCAACTCAGGGCCCAATGAATCATGGGATTGGTCTCATTCTGGAAATGATGCAGCTGATGTACCCTCGATATCTTGGATGGGGCAAGAACGACATCCAGGGCTTTTTACCGTCCTCTGTACTTCTGTTCTTGAGCATTGGAACTGGTCTTCAGAAATGGAAAATTACGTAAGATGGGTATGTGAGAACACAGATACGGTGAAGTATGTATCTTAAGAAACACGCCGTCTCCTCCACCTCAGGAGCTGTTGAGTCATTCTGGGGACAGGCCGGAGCGGCAGCAGTTGAAGGAGGCACTGGAGGCCATGCAGGTGGGTCTGGGCTTGATCTCCCCGGCAGCTGGAGCCAAGCTCTCCCATCATGTCGACAGAATGATGAGCAGTCGGGACACTGACCCTTTGACCCCACTGCTGTCGGTCTCGAATTCCAAACTGTGCATTCCCTGCTGCTGATGTAAGAACATAAACTGCAAGATGTTATTTTGGTTTAAAGGGCTATTTATTAGGCCATTGTTATGATGCTTCCTGTTTGCAGGACCTGGCTATGTACATAAACGAGGTGAAAAGGGACAATGAGACTTTGAAGAAGATCAGTGAATTTCAGAGTTCCATAGAAAATTTAGTAAGTATGGTGCCCTGTGTAAAGCACAACACACTACATCCATGAAAGTTGTTTCTCTGGTTCCTGTTGACTGTACGGCTTATAAGCAAGACAGCAGGCATAAATATATGCAAATTATTTTACAGATGCAGATGGAACCCCTAGCTCTTTGCAAATTAACCTTCTGTTGATGTCTTCATTTTGGGTTGGGAGGTGCGTGGGGGATGCTATCTGTACCTTTTAGTTTACTGGCAGAAAATTATTCCCCAGCTTAAAATGCATCTACTTGCAGTACGTCAGCAATTAAAGGAGACTTACTAGGCTATTTGTGTTTGCTCACACTAGTTTTTGTTGTCCTCTGTTCCATGTCAGCATTTTAGAGATTAGCTGGTAACTTTTCCAAAGCTCCTCTCTGCTTTCATTAAATTGCATGAAGAACATCACTGTTTTAGTTTGATAGAGATACCAGCTCACAGTCTCGGTTCAGACAGTCCTTTGGCTTAATGTACTGTGTTGTATGGCTCTGAGTTTCTGGGTCAAGATTTTATGCTTCCTGCCCACGGTTGCTGGGGACCTCAGTACATGTCTCTCTGCCTGCACAGCAAGTGAAACTGGAGGAGTATGGAAGGCCGAAGATAGATGGGGAGCTGAAGGTCTGCTCCGTGGTGAATCGAACCAAGCAAGATAGGTCAGTAAGTGCTTAGGCATCAACAGGGGGTTAAGAAGAGACACAATTTCTCTACGAGTAGAATGTGAAGATTTTTTTTTCTTTGGATTTTATGGTGTTTCCACTGCACATTCTTAGGTCGCTGTTGTTTTTGTTGTGAAACTCCATACCAACCAGTTGGCAGAAAGACTCAAGCAGTGATGGGTCTTGAAATGTTGAGGATGTTTTGTAGTAGTAGTAGATGGACAGGTAGATGGATCACCTGTGTGTCGAACATGTGTGTTTGAAGCTGTTATCCTTTGCAGGGGCTGTGGTGAGATATTGCATCCTCCTTAACTCAGCTTGCTACAAAAATATCTCACAATCAGCTTGATATTCAAAAAAGATTCAACTTTGCCCAAAGTAAAGCTAACTACTACTGCTTCTATCCTCTTCAAGGTATATTTTCCTGTTTGATAAAGTGGTCATCGTCTGCAAGCGACGAGGGTACAGCTACGAGCTGAAGGAGATCATCGAACTGCAGTCATACAAAATGTCCGATGACCCCATGAACAACAGAGACATGAAGAAGGTGAGTTGTTGACAACCAGCAAATATTTTCAACCTCAAGCTTCTCCTGAAATTCATTTTATTTCTTAAACTTGCTGTACTGGCATGTTGAAAAATGCATGAGAAAGTGTCAGATAAGTCTGATGTGATTTTTATGATAGTCTTTCTGCGGAGATGTTAACACAATAAAGAGCTTTGTTACTCTAGAAAGACGCTTTCCCCTGCATATTTTCCTCAACTTGCTATTCTCTATCGTAACATGCATGTGTAACTGAGTCTCTCTTTCCATTTCCTTCTGCATGCTTAACAGTCAAGTGGAAAGATGGTAAGCTGATGCAAAACTTATTCAAAAATCAATGGCTTCTCATGAGGTTATTTAACCAACAACCTGTTGTCACGTTCTGTACTTTATTATGGATAGTCTGTACTCATGTCCCTACCCCTTCCCTGCACCACGTCCTCTCTCCTCATGCTTCAGTGGTCCTACGGGTTCTACCTGATCCACCTGCAGGGGAAACAAGGCTTCCAGTTCTTCTGTAAAACGGAGGACACCAAGAGGAAGTGGATGGAGCAGTTCGAGATGGCTATGTGAGTAAGGAGAGGAACGTGTCCCAGGTGACACTCCTACCCCCCCGCCCCCCGCCAGACACACACACACACACACACACTTATCCAGCATCAGAAAAAGCATTATTGACTGTCACTCTTGTCCTCTGTCTGCACTATTTCAACAGATCCAACATAAAGCCAGAACGAGCAACCGCCAACCAGCACAACTTCCAGATGCACACGTTTGAGAAGAACACCAACTGCAGAGCCTGCAAGATGCTACTAAGGTGCCTGCTATTATACTGGCATGCGTTTCCACTTAGAACCTGCTCACGAGGACCATGTATTAGTCACTGTTCCAAGCTAATTATTAAACTTGATCAGGTTCGCAAGGTGAATCAGTATTTGCATGGTTAGGCTTTTGCCTGGATCCTTCACTGTGCGCCGGTCATGGCTGACCAGTTTGTCTACTGGTTTCACAGGGGTATCTTCTACCAGGGGTACTACTGTTCCAGGTGCGGGACTGGTGCTCACAAGGAGTGTCTGGAGGTCATCACCATCTGTAGAATTAGTAAGTCATGCACCAAATACTGTCTTTGAGTTATGAACTCTTCTGATGTTTTTCCAAGCCTTGCTCACCAACAATACCATTGCTCTTGATTCTTATTTTCAGATCCTCTGGATTTGGTGAGTGTGTCAGTTCCATAGTTGGCCTATGATACCTATTTGGTAATAAAATCATGTTTATGTTTTTGAAATAGACGCAAAGCAGTTATGAAATTTGTGAGTTGTTGCATAAAACCTGAATTGGTCTTATAAGATAATACCTTAAATGGAAAGTTTTTATTTTGCAGGAACCTGGACCACTGGCATCAGGTAAATAACTAACTATGCCGCTCGCTGTGTAAAATCGTTCAATATTTCTAGCACCTTTTGTCTAGTAATTTAATGTGTTCCATATAATCAGTACGAATGATGCTAATATTTATCAAACATCTTTGTCAATGGCAACCGGTGAGTCGAAAATGAGTGAATATGGTTCTTTACTGCCATCTGCTGGTTGAAATAGAAATTTAGTGTTTAAATAAACATGGAAAAACTGCTCAAATTATCCAACCATGAGTGGCAGGCTGGCGAAGTGGGAACCACTGTAACCACAACTGGCGCGTTTGCAAGCCCCCCTGCCCCCTCCTCATCCGGACTGGTATCCCATCCAGGGTGTATGCCTGCCTTGCTTCAGCTTCCAGACCCAAAACCCCAGTCTCTGAAAAGGACGGGTGCAAAATGAGTCCAAATAAATACTATTGAAAATGTAAAAATATCACAAGGATATTGCACTCGTATTGCGTGATTTTCTGTTAGTTTTGGCTAGTTGGATACAAATTACCTTCATAAAAAAGACATACTTGTTTCCCATTTCTGTGTCAAGGTCCAAAGATGGTGGCAGTTCGGAATTACCATGGGATTCCCGCCCCTCCAGGAAAGTTGCCGCTGTCTTTCCAGTCAGGTGATGTCATCGAGCTGCTGAAGGGTGACCCTGATACCTCGTGGTGGGAGGTAGAGTCACCGGCTCGCGCACTCGCCTCTTTCACAGCTCATTCATAAATGCTTTCTGAAGGCTACAACATGTTTCTACTGTAAAAAAAAATGAGTGCACTAAATTCTTTTTAATAGCATTTCTAAAATTAAACATCTAATTCCCAGGGAAGACTGATCCAGAATCAGAAAAGCGGCCTTTTTCCCAGCTCCTTTGTGAAGCCGTGTCTTGATCCAAAGGTAATCTGACCGGTTGCTTCATTCTGTGCAGAAAAGACTGCCTTCACAGAACCACGACAAGTCATGTCTGCCTTGCTGTGACTCATTCACGCTGCTGTGACTCTCCCCTCCCCCCACGACTGCAGATTAAGGGCACGGTGTGACACTCCTCTGTTTTTAATACCCCTCTGTGTTTCTGTAACCGTTATCCTCTCCTCCCCCCAGCCATTCCAGCCTCTTCCTAACCGGCAGTCATCCAGGGAAACTGATTACAACGTTTACCCATGGTGAGGGGCCACCACCGGCAGAACTGGATAATGTTCTCTGAAGTGCTGCTGTGATTATTCAAACCGTCATAATAGATTTTCTTAAATCCTTCTCAGCTCCATCATCTTTAATACAGATAGGCCTGATGTTATTCCTATAGATGAAGTAAATTACAGCTGTTTCAGTCAGTTGGCTGTTGCATGCTGTGGGTTAGAGCCAATGAGGAACCTTTCCCGGTAACTTCCCCCCTCAGGTTTGCGGGGAACATGGAGCGACAGCAGGCTGACAACCTGCTGAAGTCCCACAGCAGTGGCACCTACCTGATCCGCGAGCGGACAGCTGAAGCGGAGAGGTTTGCCATCAGCATTAAGTGAGTGCCGCCTCTCGTTCTGCCTGCAGTGTGGGCTGCACACTGTGGCCCTATACCCTGGTATACCGTAGCCCTTCATATGTCACATATCAAACTATAAGATTTCATATGTGCCTTGTAGTATACCTTATACCACACCATCACTGTTCATATGCACCTTATATGCACCTTATTTACATATGAAACAGCAGACTCTTGCCTGCTTCTGGACCAAAACACAATATAATCCAGACCACATCCTCCTCCCCTCCCCCAAGTTGGTGCGGACCATTAATTCCCTTTATGTGTCTGATGGAATTTGGGCCTCCATGAATAATAATTGAGTAACCCATTCATATGTACCTTAAATTATAACTTTTATTTCACTATTACCATTAATTTACACCTTGTATTTTACGGTATTCCTATTACGTATACTTTAAAATTTTCACCCTTCACCTTATATCCTGCTATATCTGGTCTTTATGTTTCTTGTATTTTACCTTATACCATGTTATAGTATATCCCTCCATATTATTATTGTTGGCCCCATTACCTTATTTTCACTGGGCAAACATGACCATGACCTTTTTCCTGTTTCCACAGGTTCAATGACGAGGTGAAGCACATAAAAGTCATAGAGAAAGACAATTGGATCCACATCACTGAAGCAAAGAAGTTCGAAAGTCTCCTGGTGAGTCATTTTTTTGTCTGTGGGGTCCGTCACTGATGTATTTTCCATCAGACTGAAAGTGGGGTCGTGCTTGTCGCCGTTCACAGGAGCTGGTGGAGTACTATCAGACCCACTCTCTGAAGGAGAGCTTCAAGCTGCTAGACACCACGTTACGGTACCCCTACAAGTCCCGGGAGCGCTCTGTATCTCGAGCCAACGCCCGCTCTCCAGGTATGCTCCCACCCCCCCATCCTGCTCAAGCCTCCACTCGCAACTTCATGACAAGCGGTCGATTAGAATCTGCAGTAAAGCGACCTTTGACAGTGGGACATCACATAAGGTGGCTTCTCTGTTGAAGTGTTGAAGATCCCAGGATCCAAAGAAGCTGATCCCCACTTACCCCCCCTCCCCATCTGCAAAACCGCTGCCGCCGGTAAGAGAATGCTGGCTGTGATTCTTGGCCCCTGCCGAAAGGCCCAGACCCTCAGATAGTGTGCCAGCTCTGCAGGTCAAATCAGATCATCCATCATCAGACCTACTACATGGCTGCCTTTGTTCCCATTCCAGCAGTTGGGGTCAGTCGCAGAACAGTTACCACATACGTCCCACAACCACGACTCAGTGCGCATATCACAGTGCAGAAGATCAGAACCAGTGTTTTATCCTTGTCTTCCAAAGAGAAAGAAAAAGTAGGACCAGTCCATCTGCAAAGGTGTTGCCCTCTAGTCAAGTCTCACTTAGGCCTTGACTAGAGGTGTGTTCTCTCACTTTACATGGATCATTTAAGGAGATGTCTCTCTGAGCAGAATTACAATATGATTTTAGGCATTATATAAAGTGGTCCTCAAAGTGGTCTTTTGGAAATACACATTCCTTAAAAGCACAATAGTGAGGTGTTTCTAAATTAGGCCACCGCTGTTTAATGGCTGTTTGTCTTTTACCCCAACCCACCCCTCTTCTCTCTCTCTCTCCACACTTGTCTGCCCACACAGCTCCCAGTGCTTCCTACAACTTCTCTTTCCTCAGTCCTCAGGGCCTCAACTTCTCCTCCTCTCAGACTGCCGCCCCCTTCTGGTCAGGTACTTTGTTTCCTTTCCTGCCTTGTCTTTCCCCTCATGGATCCAGCCCTTTATTTTGATTTCTCCTTCATCTGTTTCTTCTGTGCTCCCACCCATCCTACATCACACATCTTTTAGTGGATAGCAGGGGTGTATATAGAGACAGGGTGTATATATCTACGTTCGAATATTTCTCTCTGAGGAAAACGTCACAAAATGTCACGAAAAACTCCAGTTCCCATCGGAAACATATGATGTTCATGTCAGACAGAATTTAGTTGTCTTTTTTTTGATGTTTTGTCGTTGTTTCCCCTGTGACATCATGTCAACAGTAATTCTATTTTATAAATATTTAAAATAGTTAAATGCATTAATAGTTATAAATTTAATTGCACGTGTTCGATATCTAGAATTACATATCATGACCGTAAACAGTATCCAATCATGCAATATCATATTTTTACCAGACTTGTTAATGTATTTTGTCGTTTCATTCGGACGTGATGTCACTCACCTCGGAATTTCCAAGTCCTGAGAAATAATCGAACGCACCAATAGAGACGGAATCATGGGGGTACTGGCTCCAACTGAAAGCTGATTGGCCCATGGAGTGCCCCTCCCCTGTCACTCACTGATTGAAAATATATTATTGGCTAATGATAAGGTTGCCCCCTCTGTACAAATATCCATCCATCCATTTTCCAAACCGCTTATCCTATTGGGTCACGGGGGGTCCGGAGCCTATCCCGGAAGCAATGGGC
>JABFDZ020000118.1:4566939-4589023 GCA_019775955.2 Pollimyrus isidori
AATTACCCATTTTGCTTTATTGTTTTGGGTATATGGGGGATGTTAACACCCCCCCCCCCCCCCAAAAAAAAAATAAAAATCAAAGCCAGCCAATAGAACCCCATAAACCCCTTTAAATGTGTGAAGACCTCAAGCCCACCTTTTTAAAATTCTGTCTATTCATACTGCACACAATACACCAATAAAACCAATATATGTAATGTAACATAGCGGCGTAGTTGCCTCACATCTCCAAAGTTGTGGGGTTCGAGTCCCGCTTATATGTTGTAATGTGTAGTTAATCTGTGTATTTCAGTTGTCTTTGTAAAATGCCAGCTAAACAACTAGAAATTTGCATTCACCCTTTAAAAATTACACACAGAATATCCACTTACAAACAAGTACATTGTTTATTTGTGTTCAAATCGCCTTGGTTATGCCTTTTTTCAAATAGGCAACCATTAACTGACCGAATTTAAAGAGTTCTAAAAGATCATGCGATCATCATAATTTTTTTTTTTTTTTTAAAAAAGAAAACTTAAGTCACTAAAGACACCCAAGACCAGACGCATATTCCTTTAAAATATTTTAAAATAACATTAACTTGAAAAATTGTCTTATCGGAGAACTTAGGGGTAAATTTTAAATATGGGCGCAGCTTTTTGCAAAACCATTGTTTTTGGCCACTGCGAACCTTGACAATGCGTGGCGCTGCTGGAAGGTTGATCTAGCCGGTTATCCGGCGGTGGGCTACCAGGCGCACGACATCTCGGAAGCGGCGTCGCTGTTGCGCCTCGTACGCACTGGGGACCAACCGACCTCGGACTGCGCGTCGTCCGCCTGCTGCGAGCGCCCCCAAGGAGCCGTACGCCGGCAGCTTTGCTTTACTTTCCAGGCGCGGGGCTGTGTATGCATCTGAAAACACAGGAAATTCGCATCATTAAAACTACCAGATAGCCCAGACTTACCTTCGCGCATGGATCAGCGGCGAGGTATTATTCCATATTCTCTCACTTGCACAAAGACGGCAGTATTCATCTGTAGTGTCTCCACCCTTTCAGACATTTGACTCAACCAGTCCAGGTGGTCAGAAATGGCCTGTTTCAGATCATCATTGGTCTGAAATCACAAAAGTATTAATTAAACAATATCTAGTATATCTAAAGCTGTACAACATGCCTTTACTTCCCCGCTACGACTATTTTTTAAACAGGATGTGTATAAGTGAAGCTAACATACAGTATCAGATTCGTAAAACACGTCTAAGAAAGAGAGTTGTACGCACTCCTGCCAAGTTGTCTTTCAGCTCTGTAGCGCCCAGACGGATGTGCTCCAGCTTGTCTATGTGCTCCTTCAGTCTGTCCTCTAGCTCCTGCATCATCATTAGGCCCTCGTCGGGCTTCGGCCCATTTCTCCCAGACATCCCAGAAACCGAGCGCACTGGTTGCAAACGTGTCATTAGAATGCTTAAACGCAAAGCTCAGTACTGACAGTCACATTTATTTTGGAGGGAATCGTTATTACTAATGAAGACTGGCAAATTGTACCTCAGTCTGGAAGGGCGTTAAACACATTCTGTTGTTTGCATTTGTGCATACAATATCTAAATTATGAAGCGCATTAATAGTTTAAGGTATTACATTATAATCAAGTAACGGCGAATAGATATGGAATCTATAGTTACTCAGTTGCTGGGTGAACAGGGAAACTGTTAAGTAAGTAAATGCCTGCTGAGTAACATAACTATCAGTTAATCTAGTGTTACTTGGTTGTCTAAACTGCATAAACCCATCGACCTACGGTCCTAACATTGACATTTCAATACAGTGCTATTAAATAACGACCATTTAATGTCAGAACGACCGAAATCAGTTGCGCTTTATTTCAGGCTGCATCGACGTACGGATAGTTCTTTATATCGAAAACGTTACCCGGGCAACATAAACCAAGAATGCAAATACTAGCTAAGATTAGAGAGGAGACTATTACCGCCATTTGTTTTTAGCACAAGATTTCCCCAATAAAACAAATTATTCTATGGTTCATTAAGGATACTGTTTGATACTGGTAGCCATTCAGCAAGTAGAAGGAAAAAGAATAGCATCTAATCTAGTTTACATCGATGTCAGCGCAAATCTAATAATTCTTTTTCACCTCTTTTCAGAGTTATCTTGCGGGAAACATTCCCTTATTATCGACACTAGCTTAAACGGTTAGCCGTGTTTTTGGATCTAAAGTTGTACAATAACATAAGCTTCTATTTTAAATATCCTGCAAAAGAGTACCGGCACACAAGGCAAATTATATATTGGTTACATACTTACGTTTTCTTGATATTATGCAATTGTTACATATATTAAATCATTTACTTAAGTAACTTTCAGCAGCCTCCGCAAAAAGTTCGGTCAAAGAATGATCGGAATTTTACCTTGGGCGCGACGTCACTCAGCACGTGTTCACTCCTAAGCCAATGAAGATGCAAGTCCCAAAAATTCGATGGTTGCCAAGCAACGGCTAGGCTTTCGTACCCCTGCCGCAATCCCGTTAGTATAACCGGGATCCGGGCGCAAATTCCCTTTTTGCTTGGTGGTTTGGGAAATCATATTGATATTAATGTGAAGCAGTACATGAATAGGCAAGACAATATTTATTTGAAGCACTAGCTGATTGGCCAGTGAACATGTTCCCAACGACAGGGGCTGCCCGTTTTTCCTAAGACATTCACTGGACAATCCTGACGGTGTTTCTTCTTGAATATTAAGATTTCCATAACCACCCTGTAAAACTTTGCTAGCGAGTACGATAATTGTGGGTGTCCTATCATCTTTAATTTTTAATCAAAGTATTATTCTGTACCATTATTTTGCAATATTTTTCAGTCTCGTGACTTTGATATTGACGCGTCCCAAAGACATTCAAGACTCTAAAAAATGTTTCCAGCATCATCATTTTCAGTCAAAGCCAGGAAAGCACCGTATTTAAGTTTAATAGAAGCAGTTCTCCTTCCACGTATTTTAAAACAGCAGTACTGCATAACTTTATGCATCTAACCATTTGAGCATCTTCACACTGTTTGTCTTGTATTCATACGCTGGACTCCTACCACCGCCCAAGGATTCTCTGCTGACACCCTGTGGTATGACCGATCAAAACGGCAGTCACTACGGTTTTATTTTACCTAAAAAAGTTAACCTACATCATAATACATCTCACAAGACTTTATCAAATTTCTACTCCATTTTGAAGCGGCAACAACTCAGTTGCAAAGGCTATGCATTTCAACTAGTCATGTGGACCACAGAAGCATTAACACTAACAGGCCAAAGAATTATCAAACTGGAACGCTGTATGTTATTATGCAGGCTCAAGAAACAATGATTTTTAAAAGGTTAATATTCATACAGACATTTAACATACAGTATAGGATTAAAGACAACCACATCTTCAATTGCGGCATGTGTAAATTGCAAATATTAACACAACTAAATCAGACTTCAAACGTCAACCATTATTGACAAAGACAAGAGAGTTGGAGAGAGTTCCCTTAAATCCATTTCCAGTTCACGTCACATTTCAACAGCTCAAACAAATACACAATTGTAACTGTAGAAGCATGATCTGCTTTATTTTTAAAATTCCTGTCAACAAGTTCTTTCATGTGGAAGGAACTTAAAAAAGGACAAATATTTTGAAAGGATAAACAGGTAAGATACCAGACTGTAGGACCAGTTCTGGAGCAAACAGCAAACTAGCCTGGTAACTTAACATGGACACCGTTAAAAACTCGAGCTTCCACAGTACAATGTCCATCAACTGCCCTTTCAAATATACCTCTGTAGACAAAAACAAAAACAGCAAATATACTAGTAAAAGGGTCATATTTTAGAGAGCCAATCAGGCAAGAGGGCAGGGATGAAAACCAATCTCTCTGGGGCGGAAACAATTGTCTGTTAAAAAGAATCACAAAATAAATCCACCAATCAAAGGGGGGGGGGGGGGTGAGCATCACATTCATCTTCATCACATGAGGAGGTAAAACACCCTGTGAGAAAATAGTAAAATATTCTTTATATACTTGTTTATCTTTTATTAAATATAATATAAACCAAGTATACACTCCGGCTACCCCCAGCACAGGATCTTAACATAGATGCATGTGAATCAGCGAAACACCAATATAAAATAGGTCTAAACATGTCTAGTGTTTTGTAATGTGATCTGAAGCGGTAACATTTTAAAAGCATTACAGAAGACAGCAAAAGGGAATATTTCCATATACTCAAAACAAGACAGACACCATATGCCATTATGAACTAAATCGGCAACTAACAATTTAGCATCAATCTCCTCCAAGAAGAGCTGACAGCATCAACAGAAGCCCAGTAAATTCTATATGCCCGGACTTCGGCAACTTTGCCCTCCCCAAAACAAAATAAATTGCATTCATCCCAATTATGATTAATTTATTGCTGCCATCACCAAGACCACTGACTGCTCTAAACATCTGCACATCAGTTATGCTGAACAGATTCAGAAAAGGGTTCCTGTAGAATTTTTGGATTAAAAAAAAAAAAAAAAGTGTAAAACTGAGCCTTTAAATATTGAGGCTCACGCTAAATACTTGGGGTGTATGGGGGAGGGGCGGGGGGAGTAAATATATAAATTGCCTAACATACTCATATACATCTGTAATACAGTTAGTCATCAGCAGAAGAAAAATAAAAGGTTCCTTACATCAGCTGTCAAAAACGGGGCCACATGACTGGGCGGCGCCGAGCGGTAACATCCAACCTCAGATTTACACATTTACACTCAAAATATGAAACGCAAGGTTACGGACCCACAAAACGGGGGCCTGTTACAGAACATGCAAAAAACACTGCATCCACCCCAAAGCCGCAAAAATAAAAAAAAATTGCAGTCTCTCTCCCCACACGCCCCCTCCACCCATGTGAAACTGCATCCCTGTTTATGCGACAAAAGGCATCTCATGTGGAACAAATACACTTGCAGTTATCTAAGCACATCTCCGTAAGCTCACAAAAAGCACTACACTGGCGACAGAAACTGGAGGTGTCTTCCCGTGATCCATCAGGATTCGCTTTTCTAACCGTGTTCATATAGAATGGATGTCCCCAAAAGTTAAGGTTTCAAGGTTTTTTTTTATTGAATAAAATGTCTTTAAAGTAAGTCATGGTTCAGATTTTTTTTTTGTTTTTTTTTTTTTTTAAAAAAAAAAGGTTAAAACTTCACAAGAACCAGCAGAAACGGAAGAAAACGACAATGAAAAAAAAAATGGTGCAGAGTTCAATAGTAGACAAAGAAAGGAGTTTCTTGCAGTAAGCGTTCGACGTCAGCCATGTCCAGCACCTGTAGTCCGGAGGCTGGGGACAGTTTGGCAAGGAAACCAAATGTCTGCTCATCCACAATTTTCCCCCACAACGCTGGAAATGCGAATCCTAATCATTTTTTTTCTTGAAATGAACATAATAAATAAAAAGGAAACCAAAAGTCTGCTTTTAAAAGTGTGTCCCCAAACTACTGTGTCTTATCCTTAATATATTTATACTGCTGTGTTCAATAATAGTGTCTGGCTTTGAGATTTTGGGAACGGACGAGCCGCTTCCTCCCTTGGGATCCCCTGAAGAACGCTGTGGGGGGTGGGTGGGGTGTCGGTGGGGGCTCTGTGTGACTACTGTGACGAGTCAGCGGGGACCAGTCGTGGCCCAGCTACACTTTCCCCTCCATCTTCACAGACTGGGACTTGATGGCTCCTGTGCGTGTCACCTTCATGTCCCCGGGGGCCAAGGGCTCCTGCAGCTTCCCCCCCGACGAGCCCTTTCCCTCTGCCACGCCTGCGCGGACATCGCGCTGAGCCTTGGTCTTTGATAAAGCAAAGGAGCGTTAGAAAACCTCGCTGGCAATACCTTTGGTAATGTGAAATGGGAGCAAGAGACAGAATGACAGTAAGGGGGGAAATAAAAGTTAAAATTACCTATATTTACAGTGGGTGGCTCACCTTCATGCCATCCTCTGGTCCCTTGGAGGAGTCAGTGGTGGCAGGGGAGGTAGAGGGTGCTGGCTCACGCCCAGGGCTGGGGTACGAGGGAGAGCGGATGACTACGGTCTTGTTGACCTGCATGACTGGTCGCTGGATGGGAGTGGGGAAGGGGCTTGTGGTGGGGGGGCGCATGTGCATGACAATGTTGCCTTGTGGGGGAGGGACCTGAGAAATAAGAAGTGAGGATTAGCTGACAGCACTTCGACCTTTTGTAGAACTGTAGAATTTCCATGCCTCCTTCCTCGTAGCGGGTGATTGCATACAGCTGACAAAAGTACACATCATGCATTTTAATATCTGACAGAGCCAAGAGAATCAGGGTGAGGCTGCACTCCGAAGGGATAGGAGTTCAAATTCAGAAAGGGATCCTAATAGGACCTGTGGCTCCCCAGGTTAGGGATCTGGCCAAGTATCCGGAAGGTCATGGGTTTGATTCTAGTAACCAGCTGACAAGTTATATCACTGTTGAACCCTTCAACAAGGCCCTTAACCCAAACTACTCCAGGGGTGTCATCTCACTATGGACTCGGACCCAATACTCAGAAGTACCCATATTCTAATGGGTAGGGACTGAGACAAAAAGTACTCAAGCAAGAAACTGGCCTCAGTAACGTACCTGTTGAGTGTAGTGTCCTGGTAGAGGGGCCACAGCCGTTGGACCTCCAGGACCAGAGGGCTTTCCACTGGGACTGACAGAACCAGGCCTGGATGGAGTAAGGATTCTCATTTAATGACCATTAATCCTGAGGAGTCTGAGGCCTATCAGCCACTTTCAGGGTTGTCTGACATGACTTGACGTTTTATTTCACCTAAGTGTTACATGTGCTTTTATTCAGCACAAGCTCAGTACCAATAATCTAAGAGCAATTAGAATTACATTTTTTGTTAAAATCAACTTTGCCAAGTGAGGACGGAACGGAGACAAAGGCGCAGACGTCATGGTATCGGGGAATACGAGGTTTAATTGCAGGTAAGGCAGGCAAAACGCAGACGGACAATACAATGACCGAACTGGAGAAGCAAACAAACACGGACTAAATACAGAGGACTAATGACAAAATTCAGAAACAGCTGATCACACGGGGATTCCCATATTTCCCACTGTATTTCTTTGCCCAATACCAACTGTCGGATTATGTCATCATGCAAATAGTGATTTGTAAGTGGGCAGGTGATCAGAGCTGCTTTGAGACGCAGACGCTTAAGTCAGTCAGTCGTCTTTCCATTTGTATCAGGAAGCTGCAAAAATATATTTAGTTTCTACCTACCTATATATATAGGTATATATATATATTTTTTGAAAAGTGGGCTGTCCACCGTCCATTTCTGAGGGTGTTTTTTTAAATATGTATATGATAACTTATTTAAACGGTTTGGTAAAATTTCTGTCAGATCCAGAGGTTAAAAACAGCAAATCGGGGTTTTGGCAGGTAAACATTCCGGAGTAATAAAAAGGGCACCTGCCCTCAGAACCTTACCTGTAAGACCCCCCCGACATGCCCTGCGAATGGTTTGGCTTCTCTGCAAACTGGAAGCCTTTCATCTCCATCTGGGGGTTCTGGGGAGCAGACGGGCAAAGGATGAGATCAGTTGCACGCACCCTCCCACCATCACAACAACATACTTGGCTTATGGAACTAAACCAAGGCAGAGGTGCCTTTAGGCCAGGTGCGAGGGGTAGGGGGTAAGTTCACCTCTCTACTCCCTGTCATAACGGGGGGCTGTGAGCCAGGGGGTAGCATTCTCCGGGGGGCACCCACAGACAGGTTCTGGCCCTGCAGTGGCTGGATGGACTGGGGCAGGATGAGGTGCTGCTGCGCAGAACCATATCGCAACTGGGAGCCAGGAAGGGGCATGGTCACCTGGGAGGCGGCATGAGACGGGCAGAGAATCAGCAAGAATCATCAGGAGCAGAGAATGGAGGGCGCCAGAGTCTACTGATGAATGGGACTCTGTTTAAGAGCAAATTCAAGACAATTTACAGATTAGCGCCAGCCCATGATGCAGTGCTAGCACAATGCCATCCAGCTAGCGAGTGGCGAAGTGAAAGTCACAGTAGCCAGAGGACTAGAATTAAAAAGCAAGTAAAACCAGTTACCTGGATGAGCTGGCTGTCCAGGAGCTGAGATGTGCCGATGCCTGGGCCCTGGTTCATCTGTCCATCATAGACCAGGGGTTGGCTACCGTTCATTGGCTGGTAGTGGGAGCCCGACTGGGGCTTGACCATCTCTGAAGGCTGAATGCCTGGAAAAGCAGAGTAAGGCCCTTTCAGGGGGCCTCCGCCCGATAGCACCATGGGGCTGGGCTGAGACAGGTTGGGGTGCATGTAGACCTGGGACCTGCAGAGTTTACAATGGGCACAGACAGAAGCACAGTTAAAAAATCTATACATCTGATTATAGCAATTTAATGATTGCATACAACACATAAGCCTGAACCCCCCAGTTCTCAAATGCCCCCCCCCCCCTCCCCAGGCTGATTGTGCTGGCACCTACCTGAACGGCTGGATGGAGCTGAACATCTCCTGGGACTGGGAGACAGGCAGGCCCCCACGGAGCCCCATCTGGGCCTGGGCCTGAAGGGAGGTGTGGAGGGAAATGGGGATTTGCTGGGCAGCGGCGGCCTGCAGGGAGGAAGGAAACAGCCCCTTCAGATCCAAGCGGGAACGAGAGAACGAGAGAAGCCCGTGTCCACCTTAACGTCAGGGTCTACGTGACACCGGCAGGCACGCCCGCGGTTCGCCAGTGGCCCACCTGCTGGTAGCTCTGCTGCTGCGTCATGGGTGGAACCAGGCGAGGCTGGCTGGGAAACACGTGTCCATCCAGATACAAGGGGGGAATATGGCTTCCTGCAGCAGCAGAGGATTAACAGATGAGTCGTGCACAGTCACATGTGCTGGGATGGCCACAGTTTTTTACCACGCGCATACATCACCTTGCATGGAAACAGATGGCGCCACTGATGCCACAGGCATGGGGGGCATGGAAACACCCCCGAAGGAGCTGTAGTTGACCCCGCTGGAGGAGCCAGCACTGCAGGCCGGCTGGCCCCCGGACCCTGCCCCCACCGGGGAGCCCTGCTCCGGCAGGGACTGGGAGTTCTCCCAGGCCTTGCGTGCAGACTCCATCTGCAGGACAGGAGGGCAGGGCAAGTGAGCCCTCACAGGTACAACGCCGTACATCACAGGCCAAGAGCTCGGTCATTTTTCAGACTGATCAGGCACCAAGCAGTCATCCCATAAGTTTGAAAATAAACAGTGCAATGTTGATTGTGTATACCACACTGTACGCACACCTAGCTTGTGACTAACAGTCTGGCTACCTTGAGTGTGAGGTCTGCGCTGGGGAAGGAGATGGGGTTGAGACCAATGCCTTGCTGAAGATGCTCCCTGCGGAGCATGGGTACAGCCTGAGTGAGGGCAGCCTGGTGAGAAGATGAACCATCAGTACTGGAGCCTACAGAACAAGCTACATGCATCTTCAAATCATGTTTTTCCTTCAAAAATATTGTTATATGCATAAATAAAAACACCTTGTCCCACATGATGACACTGCCCACCCGATCACTCACATTGCTGGCCAGGGCGTCCTGAAGCTTAGAAGCTGGGCTAGAGGCAGGTACCGTGGCAGCACCAGGGGGCAGGCTGAAGTCAGCGTCCTTGGCACTGACACCAAATTCTATGGGTGGCACAGGGATGACTCCATCCACATGCAGGTCCACACCATTCACGGGGGCCACAGGCCCCTCCAGGCCCTCAGAGCCTTTGCGGTGCTTAAGCGAACGCTCGTTGCCTATTGGACCTGGTTTGTGCTCCTTGCTCTGCTCTGGTCCGGCATCCGAATCCTGGGTCAAGTGGGTCACAAAGAAGCAGGAAATGAAGGGGTAGACTGGCGAGAGCTGATTGGCCCTTTACGTCACAACCAAACACAAAGAGGCTACAGACTGCAGAAAAGAATTTGATGTCACCAAGATGTTTCCCCATAAATGGTTCAGGGTGCGTGATCTTAGGGAACATACTGGCAAGTGCGTATCAGAAACAGAAGACAGCTCAAGGATAGCTGCCAAGCTAAAAACCGCCTGACCATTTCTGTACAATTATGAAGGCAGACATTTCTATAAAAACACAGGCCTGCACATCACCCTGCGAGGCAACATGAAGACCAGGCACGTACAAAGACCTGACCTCGCCCAAGACGAGGCGCTCCAACCCTCTCTGCCTCAACAGTAAGTTCTAACTGTCCATTGAAAAGCTCAGAAGCCTCGTCACTCAGAGGGTGCCTTTAAAATGGGCCAGGATTGGTATGGGGGTTTGTTCTTAAATTAAGGGGCACACATGGCTTGTTTGATTTTGACTGCACCTTCTGTCCCATTTGATTGGGCGGCAGGTCTTTGGGCCCGTTGGGTTTGGGGTCTGGAGAGGGGGCCGCGATGATTTCCACTGACTTGATGGTGCCATATGGGGAACTTCTCTGTGAGGAGTTGGCAGAGGAACCCTGAGACTCAGCACTCAGGTCAATGCCACTGTCAGTCTGACTCCCCTTAAACACCTGGGAATATAGACACACAACACAAAGCGTGTTTCAGACTCCAATTAAATTAGCAAATATGGGGAAAATTTGGTCTGATGGCTATTTTCCCTTCATATGGAGCTGGGATTGAATGCCACATGTTTTATCCAATCTCATGGTGCTTAAAATTTTTGCCTGTTAAAATTTAGTCTCCAGGTTGGGGTTTAATTATTGCTGAGTCTCAGACATCTTCCTTTAGAGTAGGCACTATCCAGCCAGGGGCAACAAAGGTCCAGGGGAAGAAATCAGCAGTCAGCAGAGAGCCAACGCTTATGGTGAGGGGACAGAGAACTTCCTAGATGATCCCACTAAGCTTTGTCCAGAGGAGGGACTCTATCAGGGTCCCAGGGTCAGTGAAACGAGATGATGAATCCAAAAGCAGTTGAATGAAACAGTGGCTGGCGTAGGACGGCGTAGATGGAGTGGTGATTGGTGCTGACAGGACACAGGCCTTAACCCAGGGTGGAAACTGGTGCAAACCAGGACTGCGTACCTCAGAGTTGGTCTCGCCGCTAGGGTAGGAGACTGGCTTGGTCCAGGCATCGCCACCTGATGGCTGAACAGTTAGAGCTGTGGGGGGGAACAGCCATAAAGCAAAATGGGTCAAATCTTTGAAAACTGTGAAGCAGACGGACGTTTGTGTTAGTGACCACTTGCAGCTTGAGGTAGTCGGTCTAGACTAGTCGTATCGGCTCTTAAAAAGCAGAAAATATACCTAAAGCTCTATCGCTACAACAGCTGACAGTTGGACCCACTCACCTGAGCTGGTTGTCTCCCAGATGTCGGTGCCCAGGTTGCTGGCTGAAAGCACCTCCTCAGACTGCTCCATGGACAGACTCCCCTGTTTCTTCGCAAAGCGTGGGGGCATCTTTGAGGTGATTGTTCTGCTCTTCACTGGCACCTACCAATGCATTAATGCAGGACAGTTAACGTGCAGCCTAAAGAACCTTAAACTAAAGCCAACCCCTCCTCCCCCACCACCCTACATTTCTCACCGGTGACCCCTGCTCTTTTTTTCTCCGCTCATCTTCCATCGGACGACGTTGCTTCTTTGACAGCGCCTCCGAGAAACCCTCGGGACCAGGCACTGCCCCTGCGGTGTCACCTTCTGCTGGCACAGCATAGGGACGGGTGAAGACCCAGCAAGGCCATAATTGGTAATCTGACTGTATTAAATATTACCAGCTTACAAACACTAGATTTAAGCACCAAGTGCTTAAAATATTCGAATGGTATCATAACGTGTCATTTAAAGCCAGCCTTATGTACTTCCATGGATGTAACTGGCACAACATGGCAGCCAGAGAATTCACACGCAGTGTTCCTGTGGCTGGGGTCCATCTGTCTGCCGGCTAGGCAGTGCCGCACTTACGTGGGTAGCTGTTCAGCTCGTATGGAGACACTGGCTCTACTTTATCTCCTTTCAGAACGCCAGCCTTAAGGTCCTTCTCCATCTTCTTCCCAGTAGAATCACAGAGGATCCCCTGGGGCACGTCACTGGGCTGCTCCACACTGTAGATGGACCCTGAGGTCTCTTCAGAGGTTCTGCTCAAATAGATTTTAATAGAATTTAATAGCAACCTGCAGATCTGGACCTAAATTATCGAGAAACAGCTACCTAGGCTAGTCAGATACCTCTTGCTGTTGGGAGACATTCCATTTTGCCAAGCTTCGCTCCTGGTGGATGAGGTTGATACAGCCACGATATCAGATGACCGGGACATTTTTCCACTCTCCATGACAACTGGATCCCCTTTGCGGTTCTGTCGGTCCACCAGGGGGCGCTGGCTTGAGAAGCTCCTCTTGGAAAGCTCTCTCTTTTCTCCAGAGCCCAGGTCACCGGGTAGAGAATCCGAGGCCACATCACCCTGCAAAGGCACCCCACCCTTTTCCCGGCGGTCGATGAAGTCACTGTTTTCAGAGCTAGACTCCCAATCCTCAGTCTGGTCCTGGAGGCCTCCATGGTCTCGGCCCCGACCCCCAAGATGGTGGCCTGACCCGGGGTCCTCTCCAGTTTTGGGGCGACTGGGCCAGGTGCTACCAAACTCCCCGTTTACATGTTCCTCACTGTTCCACTGGCATCCAAGCTCCTTCTCTTGCCGTAATCGGCGGAAGCGTGGTGGTTTATCTTGCCGGGGAGGTCGACGTCGCCTCAGAGGTCGGTTATCCGAATTATCGGCCTCCACATAATAATCTCCTTCACCTCCCCGATCCTCAGTTCTGTTCTCTGTAAAGGGACTGCCATGCTTCTGAGTATATTTAGAAGGCTCTCTATCCATAGGTCTTCTGGGATAGGTCTCAGTGCCAAAACCATAGCCGTTTTCTTGCAAGGTGGTTACGGCAAACTGGCCTCCTCTTCCCCTCCAGGTGGTAACCTCTCGAGAGCTGAAGCCCCGGCCATACCCAGCGTTTGTGAGCCGTGGTGGGAGGGCACGTCCAAAGCTGCGAGTACTTTTGGCCTTGTCACGGGACTCGCCACTGCCAGCCTGGTCGTCGGTGTACACCTTGTTGGACCTCCAAGAATCCTTGTCGACAACCTTCCTGACACCGCTGGACTCAGAGTATCCCACTTCCCCGTTCTCAGTCCCCTTTTGGCGTGGGCGCTTGGGGAGCTCCTCGTACTCTGAAGCCTCGCTTAAGGTCTCGCTCACATTCCGTCGGCGTGGCTTCCCCCTTTGTATGTCATCAGCCTTGACAAATTCCCGTGGGCCGCCACCACCCCGGCCAATCCTCTGGCCATTGCTGTTGACGCCGTAGCCTCCTCTGGAGACATTCCCTCCCCGTCCCCCACGAGCCCCACCCCGGGAACTGAACTCCCTGAAGCCTCGCCCACGCCCACGACTCGCTCCCCTCACCCCAGCAAATGCCTGTTCCTCATCAATAAAGATCCAGTTGTTGCGCCGAGGAGCTGTGGGATCCCTGGAGTCCTGGCTCTCCCTGGCCTGGTTCTTCCCATTGTCCCAGCTACTTTCTTCCTCAGTGGAGCTGTTTGCCTTCTCGGGTTTGGAAGTAGTGGGAGATTTCTCTTCTGGTGTGGGTACAGGAGGGGCAGGGGGGTATCTGTTTCCAAAAGGTTGGCAGGAGTCCTTTTTCAGGTCGTATACATTGGTAAGGACCTCTTTCTCCAGCCGATAAGGAACAGGCTTCTCCTCTGGCTCTGGTTTAGGCTTTTCATTCTCCTTGTCATCTACTTTGAGGGCCTTCAGCACTGGTTTCTTGATGGGCCCAGTCCTCCGGGTCAGGATCCTCCCACTGGCCTCGGACGCTTGGCTGCCTTTGCTGGATCCCGGCTCAGACCATTGTGACTGAATGCTTCCTTCCTTCTTTGGACTCTCGCTCCTCCAGAGGTCAGCCTCAAAAGTCTTGTCCTTCCCAGGGCAATTGAAGTCTTCATCCCGGGAGCCCATGCTATCCTTGTGGTGCCTGTTGTAACCGACCTCTTTGGCGTCTGGTTTTGGGCAGTCGGACTCCCCGGACCGGGGCCACTTCTGGGCAGTTGGAGGCATGGCTTCCTCATGAGACACCTTTCTTGGGGAGGATCCAAGAGGCACATCCCCCCACCGACTCTGACGATGGCCAAGATGGGGAGGCTCCTCCAGAACATCACTGTACTCCTTTCCTCTATCATTGTTCACATCCTCCTGGGAACCCTCTCTCTCACTCCTGTGTACCAAATAAATAAAATTCAAGTAATATTTTCCATTGCAAATTACACATGCAATCAACAAAAAAAACAGTAGCTTAGTAAATACCTTTATTCGAAACTGTTGGAATCTCTTCGTACTAGAATCCATTCTCTACAAAATCTGATTTAACTAAGTCACAATCACATACCACCGCACCTCTGCACAACAGACCTGCTCTCAGGACAGCTCATGTCTTTGCCCTCGTGCTGCCTCTGGTAGGGGGGAGTGAAGCTGCGTGGAGGGGCAGGAGGGAAACTGTCCTGGCGCCAGATGGGGTATGGTTCGGCAGTTTGCGCTCGCCTCTCCTGGAGCATGCTGGGACGGCAACCCTCATCTGAGGTAGATCCTGGGCTGTTCAGATGGTCCTGCTGGATGATGGGCTTCATCATCCCTGTGGAAGGAGGAGACAGATAATCACTTAGCTCTCTTTTCAAATGTTTTTGGTGCAAACAGGTACCAGGCCATATCCAATCCGGCTCGGTAAAGGCATTGCCAGCTTTGAAACAGTGACAATGATGCAAGACCAAGAACATGCTTGTTTACTGTTTATACGACTTACGATATGATAATTTCTGCTAGCACATCTGTGACAATCACTGTTTTATGTTAGCATCAAATGCTAGTGGAATTAACATTAGCCCGCTAAAT
The DNA here is from genome assembly GCA_019775955.2 of Pollimyrus isidori. NCBI lineage: Eukaryota > Metazoa > Chordata > Actinopteri > Osteoglossiformes > Mormyridae > Pollimyrus > Pollimyrus isidori. The sequence continues at coordinate 4,581,882 of JABFDZ020000118.1, forward strand.
CTGTATTAAGAATCCATTCCGTGCAGCCATTCTATAGTACTTTTTCCAAGTAAGAGATTAGAAATTTTTAAGTTCCGAGTTATCGGAAATGCATCAATACATTGCGATGAGCGATACTACTAATCCATGCACATTGACGCAGATCATGGGTTCATTTTAGTCTCCCAGCTATTTGACCAATCGGATGGTAGTGAAGCAACCAGCAGTTAACTCACACAGTACTGCTAGTAGATAGGGCCAAGTCAGCACAGGTACAATTGAAAAGAGTCTCACTGCAGTTCAGCTAGGATATGGCTGAGTTCTTGGAGGCAGTGGAAAGGCACCATTAGTTATCCATTGGGAGCAGGCAACCTTATGCGACAACACACAGGTGAAGTATTTTTTCGTTGAACCCAAATGTGAACTAGATTCTTTACTGGCTAATAAAACACTGGCCCAGTTTACCGGAAGTGTGAACTGCGGTGGGGTAGAAGTCCACTGGGGAGCCTGCCTGTGCCATGCGAGGATCCACATAAGGGGGCATCATCATCCAGCGGGGGTCAAAACCCAGCATGTGTGGAGGGTAGAAACCACGCTGGTGGTGGGTGCTGCCTGACTGGGCCAAGGGGGCTGATGGTTGCTGCCAGTGCTGCATTTTATACACCTGCTCCTGGACCTGGGATAAAGGGCAAAAAAAAAAAAAAAAAAAGAGTAATAAACGTTGACCAAGAGAAAATGGCGGATCACATACAGCACATTAGTAACATCTACGCGAACAAACAAGCACTAGTGCGAACTAAAAATGTGACAGAGCCTGTGCTCACCTGCTGCTTCTGAAAGCGAGGGGGGAGAGACTTCTGGAATTTGCCATAGTCAGGGAGGGGAGAAGCGGGGTCAGTCCTGTCATCGTCGCTGCGGTAGCCCGAGCCAAGTCCTTCATCCTCCCGATACTCCTGGGTGGGGCATGGCTCTGGTGGTACCTCTGACAGTTCTGGTTACAAAGTACAAGTCATTCATTTGAAACCCAATGGGTCGGTTGACTAGGCTTGTAATACCTGAAGAATTCGGTCCACGGATAAAACCGTCACAGTGCCAAAGAATACTAGGTCACGTTTTTCCGCTTTCACTTCAGAATTTCACAATGGAGACCATGAAATGACCCTGACAATTTCTACACTGTCAAGCAAAGAGAGGCCAGGTTATCAATGTCATTTTTTGGGAATCCCCAATAAGGTCTTTAGGGGATGGTTTTGAAATTAGATTAGATAAGCCATCGATCCCAGGAGAAAATTCTTGTGCATTGAGCAGCAAGGAATGTTGAGCACAGAAACATATGTACAAACTTACTTGGAACAATAGTTCCAAGATAAACTGTAGCAGACAGTGAAAAAAATCCCACAAAACCAGAACAATTCAATAAGCACCACAAGCATGTCCGAAAGGGAGAGGCTCCGGAACAGCATTCTCGCCCTCGAGAAATGGCCTTGTTTACCTTTACCTCCATACTGCCAGTTCTCCTGGCGCATCCGGGGTGAGTCCTTGACAGGAGAGAGGGGTGGCTCCCTGCCATCCGCCTCCCTGGCGGTTCCCTCTGGCCTGGAGAGCCGCTCGGTTTTGCCGAACTTCTCGTCCAGCCGCTTGAGCTTCTCGGCGCAGGCGGCCAGGCGCTCTTCACGGGCGCGTCGCTCCTCTTCCTCACGACGTCTGCGGGCACGCTCCACTGCCTCCGACAGCTCAGTGGAGGCAAACTTCCCCCAGGGAGCTGTCCGTGGCGCCTCGTCCTTCTCCTCGAGTGACTCCCCCCGGTGGATGGTGCTCAGAGCAGCAACCTTCTGCTGGTTCTGAACACAGCAAAGCGCTGCATGAGAAGTGGACCTGATTCCACAATGCAAACAGTCCAATATAAATGAACCAGGGGCGTCTTGTCCTGGATCCTACAGGCAAAAGTGCAGACTGGCAGCAGTCCTACACTGGAGTACCTGCACATCCCCAGGAGGAAACCGGCCTGCAGGCTTCGTGGAGGGGTGGGACTCCACATAACGGTGATATCCCTCTTCTTCTGGCCCATCCAGGGTGTAGGCCCCCTCGGCCGAACTATGAGAGGACTGGCGGTCCCGGCAAAGCTCCCACTCTCCCCTATCGGACCGCAGACCGTCAGAAACAAAATCGGTCAAACCACTCAGATCAGCCTGTCACTTGTGACCGCTGGCCTCTCCAAGTAGGCTACAGTATTGACAGTGTCACTAAAATGAACAGCAAACAGGCTTTAGCATGCCGCCTCCAGAAAATCCTAACGCATTAGGCACTGACTTTAGCACACATATAATTAAATTGGTCAACTATACTAGCAGAAATAAGAACATCCCACAGGACATCATCATCCAAGCAAGCCATTTGTCTGCTGGGCCAGTAGAACGAAATATCTGGAACTCACCACTTTTTAGTCTTCTCACTACAAGAATGGTCCTCCTCGTCATCGCTGAACTTCAGTTTCTCACTGTAATCCACCTCCTCATGAAGACCTAAAAGGGAAGGGGCACAAATAGCTATATGGAATAAGATGTGTTCCACAGAACGAGAATGCTTTCTGCACGTCCAGGGCCATTCAAGAGTGTCTTATTTCTCTGTTCATTCCACTGGTGTGAAACGGACACCTCCGTCTGCCGAAATGAAGTTTCACTGTGCTGCATTTAATTACAGAGAAAAGCAATCCCCCCCTAATACTATAACATAGGAAAGGGAGGGGAATGATCACTCATAATTCAACCCCAAAAAAAACATGCAGTCACCTGCCCAGCCGTCTTCACACTCATTATCCAGGTCATCCAGGTCTTTCAGGTCCTCCGGGTTGATGATGGCAGGGCGGGGGGCTCGATCGCCAGGGCGGTGGACAGGGCGAGATGAGGGTCGAGCGGGGGCACGGATAAAACGGTTCTCCCTCCTCACCTCTCCACTGCAGGGTTGAAGGTGGTTAAAAGAAGTCAAGGGTTACCAAACACAAGCCTGACTACCAAACAGCTACACCTACAGAGCCCTAACGCACACTGTAATGACGTGGCTGCAGTCAACCCTCCAATCACATTCCAGCACAGCAACACACAGTCTCAACCCTCCAATCACATTCCAATCTCGTGGGACAAATCAGTGTCAGCCCTCACCCAACAGGATCAGCAGCAGGGAAAGGCTGGCGAAAGGTAGGCCGGGCTTCGAAACGGGCCGGGGCAACCGTGGGGGTGGATCCATGCTCCGTGGAGACAGAGGGGTCACGGGGCTCTTTGGGACACATCTAAAAGAAGCACATGGGTTATACCAAGCAGAGCCCAACTCTACATCAGGGCAGTAGGCAGACGGGTGCTGAGTGGGAGGACAAGTATATAAAGATTATAAAGATTATCCTCAGCACTGAGCCAGAGAGGCTGTGTTTTGTTTGAAAAGGTGACAGGAAAAAAAAAGCAACGAAGGCCTGATCATAGGTTTAAAAAAAAAAAAAAAAAAAAAAAACGATAACCAAAATATCAGATTTTAACACAGAGCTTTTAATAATTTCACTTGTCATAACATGCATTTTTGAGATCATGGGCCATCTCACTTCCATGCACGAATCTCACATTTCCCAACAATAACGATCCAGAAACATAAACCCTTTTGTTGTAATTAATGTCAGGAATTGGATCTGGGACTTGAGCAGGCTGCCTGGGTGGCAGAATATCAGCCCCTTTCCCTGCAGCCTGGGCTCCTGCACTCACAAAGGCAGGAAGCATGTCGTGGTAGGTGGTGCTGGAGTGGTGCTGGTACTGGGAGCCAGGGGGCGCTGTCCTGCGGAGGGGCTGCGCCGGGCGAAGGGAGAGGTCCTTCGGATCGGAGACTGGAGACAGGACTGTGGGGGCAGCGGCGGTGGAAGAGACGGTGGCGGCATTCGAGGAGGCAGGTGCAGCAGGGGGAGGAACTGTGGCAGGATCGGCTGCCACGCCGCTCTTGGCCTCGGGTTCAGCGGCGATGGCAGCAGGCGAGGTCGTGGGGTGCAGATTCCTCCCACCACCCTCCCTCCAACTCGTCACATCTGGGAGAATAAAAAAATTAAAATATCACACAACAAAACAAGATGATTGACGACATGCCACCAAAAAACACCAGAACAAAGAACAGCAGAAATTTTACCACTTCAGCAAAGCGATAATTTCAATGAATGTTCCACTTCAAATAAATACAAGCAGCACTGCAACCAGGGCACTGAGAAAGAATCGACATGATTAATACGGATGGAGGTTCCCCCGTGCTGCAGGCAGGAAATTAAATGCAGGGACCATCAGCCACCCTTCTGGTAGTACCACACCAGGGGCCCGAAAGCCAATGAGAAGCCGTCTTACTCTGTGGGCGGAGGCTTGGTCCTGGCCCATACGACAGATCGAAGGCGCTTTTTTCCTTGCCGGCCTTGTCCTGCTCCCCAGCTGCCTTCAACGTTGGAAATTCCTCGTGAGAGAAGGGCTGCAGTCGGTTTAAGACCCTTGAACCTGTGTCATGGAAATGGTGGCGACACAGAGGCAACTGTAAAAATGGAGTCACTTTGCAAGCTTTACTTAGGCAGGCATACAAAACCGACAAACAAAAAAAAGATTTGCCGTCACCTCAAGACTAGAAACTGGAGCCTTGAAATTCTGTCTAACATGACAGACAAACACCTCACCCGATGAGCATTTCATCACCAACAAGTGTCTATGCAGACTCACCATCTTGTTCTACTGCCTTTCCATTGAGCTGTGCCCATTGTTTTGGTCCACCTGTATTTGTATTCTATAAAACAAAAAACAGCTCGCGGTCAGTGCCTGTCTGCTGTACACAATAGTATTACACATACAGCACACAATCATGGAGCCTAATGGTGCTTTCCCACTGGCATACAGAGCCATACTGCGATGAAACTAGATACAGTGGATTTCTGGCTCACTTCAGTTTTCCACTTCAGAAGGACACCACAATAAAGGCATTTCTGGGTTTGGAGAGCTACAGCAACATAAAACTGAAAAGATGCTTATTTACTGTTCAAACAATATACATCATGATTTACTATATGCTAATTTCTGCTAGCAAACCTGAGAGAATCACTGTGTTATGTTGGCATATAACATATGAAGAATTACAATACACTTCAGAGAATTTGCATCACAAATCCATTCTGTCCAACTGTTCTATAATTATTTAATTGGGAGGTTGGACATTTTCAGGTTCTGAGTTACCAGGAATGCAATAACACATTGCAGTACAAGATAATACAGCACATAATACACAGAACCTGCCCATTTTTCCTTCAGATAATCCATGCATACCGACGCAGATCATTGTTATCCATGCGAGTACGGCTTTGTTCTTGGCGGCAGTGGATGAGTGCCATAAAATGACCCGAATTGATGCATCAGTCATCTCTGCTTCAACAGCTAACAGAAGGGCACCAAAACTCTGACGTATTCACCACCACCTCTCAACTCCACACCATAAACAGCTTCAGCATCAAAGCACTCAAGGCGCTTCCCACTAAAATGCACCTCTTCGCTTGGACACAGACATGCCAGACACTGACATCCATGCTAATCATGGGTTTAGGCCCCAAGTCGCTAAAGGAGAACTGGCAAGACTGCCCAACAGCTCCATGACCATCCCACATCGACTAGATACCCACCTCCTGGCTGACCACCAGCGTTGGCTTCTGAAGACTGGAGACAGATTTCTGCAAAACCAGCGGCGGCTGCGACGCCAGCAGCTGTGCTGTTGACGCAGTAGAACTGTCGGGGACACATACACACAACCCTTTCAGAGTCCTCAAAGGTGCCAAGAGAGCACCAAAATAAACACCAAAGGCAATGCAGAACGCCGTAATCTGAAAGAAACCAGTGCAGCTGAAGGAAGGAAGCCAGTTTACAACAAGTCCCTATATTTCGATTGGTAACGTTTTCCCCGCCAGCCAAAGGATTACATAATGAAAGCTTTCCCATCCCATGGTTTTCTGTTTAGCTTTTGGACAAGAGGAGAATCTTTATGGCTCCTACATGCTGCCTGAAATACTGGTACTGAAGAAAGTGTTCCTAAAATATGGGGAGGGGGGGGGCACACATATAAAAGCTTGAGACTAGAAATTTATGTAAAAAAAAAAAAAAATGTAAGCAATATAAAAAGGTTTACTTCCTGATGCTCAATGGTTCAAATATGCAAAGAAAAAACAAACATGACCCGATACTCATTCCTCATAACGGGATTCAGAATATTAAGGGAGGATCACCTGGACACCGCCTTACCCAGATTGGCACCAAACATCATATACGGTGCGCTGCGCAGGTGAAAGGGCTGCTTATTTACCATGGAAGAGGAGTTAATCAGCTCTCTCCAATTTAACTCCCACTCCCGCCCACATGAATCCACACAGAGCGTCTTGCAATCCTGCAGTTTCACTCCCACACACACCGCTGTGCGCGTAGCCACAGCCACACCAGGGCAACTCACGAGTGCCGCTAAACATTTAGCATTATTTAATTACTAGCCAACTATTGTCCAACTGTTCAGTCTGGTGACAATCACGTTTACGGCTACTGCAGTATTATGCTATCTCTGTCGTTCAGTCAGTCAAGCGTCATCTGACGCGACTCAAAGACGGTCAAACGTGACAGTACCTTTCAGAATGCCCTTGGGTAGCAAACAGGGCAGTTCAGAGAACAGACGGGTGTAAAGCTAGCTCTGCTAGCTGCACCGCAAAGCCCCCCAGTCACTCTACACGCCAGAGCCCTGGTCCCCCACAGCACCAGCATCTCCACCCCCGCCTCCCCACCTCTTTTGATCTGGCTGCTCCTGCTTGTTTGCCCATCCCGTTCCGTCTTTGGGCACGATAATCACGTTGGGATCGTTTCCTTTGTTCTCGGACTTCAAGCTCGGCAGGTGAGCAGGGGGGGGCATGCGCCGGGCTGGGACCACTTTACCAAGACTCTGCAGGCCATGTCGAGGAACAACTGGAGGAGGCGAGAGCTGCCGTTAGATACTTTGCTAAAAAGGATAGAGACTCCCCTGATCCCACAATCATCAGAAAAAAAGATAGTAAGAGACCATCATTAAACATTCCTATCTCCTTTTCATAAGACCATTGCATAGAATTAGTAATACATAGTATGACTGCGATTATT
>JABFDZ020000118.1:4591096-4608394 GCA_019775955.2 Pollimyrus isidori
CATAAAAACAACTCACCCACAAAACACCACCAACCCCCCCCACCAAACCCCCACCCCCACACAAAAAAAAATTTCTATAAAACTTCGTTTTCTTCTCTCTTCTATGCACTTCCCCGCCCCCCCCCCCCCCCCCCCCCCGGCACACGGCTAAAATAAGCACCCCACCATCGGGTGGTACGAACGACTGCGGCAACCGGAGAATACGTTCAGTTAGGTTCTAGGGGCAGGTTAAAAGGTACGGGACGGCCGGCATTAAAGCCTGGAACATCGTGAAGGGTGGACACGTAGGGCCAGCTTAGCCTGACGCAGATCGTAGGTTTCCATCGCTGCCTCCGAGACGGCGGTGATACCTACCAACTATTATGTAATCCGATGCACCTAGTTATCTGTCATCCAAAACCTAAGGGCGTTTCGTTTCTACAACGCCGAGGTCGACAGCTTTCCCCGGCGAGGCTATGGGCTTTATAATATTAAAAAACGTCGCAGTGGATAAATGCAAGGATTAATCTTAATCGGGGCCCGCTGCCATTGCAGCCCGGCGCAAGCGGCCGCAGCAGCCATGGTCAGGGACGGCTGGCTTAGTTATTTTTAAAATGGCTGGGTTATTATTCAGCACGGCTAAATCAGGCTCTGCTGTCTGACCGTCAGCTTTCACCTTTATCTGCGGCGGTGTGTAGCTAGCTGTCGGGCGAAAAGCTCGTAAAGCGGCGCAGTTGCACCACGGGCAAATCGGGATCCGAGGCCGGTCAGTCAGCATTAAACTGGTCTCGCTACGGGATGACAAGTCATTTATCAGGGGGAAATTACTGCGCCGCCGCCGCCGCTTCGCGATGCCAGCTTTACCTGCCGGCTGCTTTCTTAGCCGGCTAAGTCGGCTAGCCACTTTCTCGGGAGCAGCTCGCGACAACCAGTAAAGTGCTTTTTTCTCTCCTCCCCCCCAGTAAAAATACAAAGAGTGGCCGACTAACCGGGGAGCCGGCTTTGGCACTCCAGAGACGAAATACCTGCAAGCCCTGAGAACAGCAGACTTCACATCTGAACAGTGAAGCCGTTTTATACACAAATCTTGAAGCGCGGAAGACGGGAAATAAAAGACAAGACGATTAAAAATGGCTGCTACCCAGAACAAAGCAACAAAAAACAAGGCAGAGGAGGCCCTATTAAACCTTCCTTTTCCTCTCGTAGATGCAAAAATGCCAACCGAGAACTTACCGGTTTGACGCGCAAACGTTGTCTTATTTCAAATATACCTTGTTTTTCCCGACTGACAGGGTTACCTAGTAGGATGGATGGAGATTATTCCCCTGGCTCTTTTTCTATCTTATCCGTAATATTCAGCCTACATCTGTTGTTCTGAAGGGACCTGCCCGGCCTGAAAAATGTAAATCCTGTTACCCGACTGCGCGGTCGCCTTCTCATATGCGGCACGAAACGAACAGCGACACCTTGTGTTCCCGCCGAGACGTTACGGTTATTCTGCGGACCAGCGCACTTCACCGACAAGCAAACGAATAATTTTGCACAGAATCGTATGTTTAATTAACTGATATTTAATAAATAAAAAAGTGATCCAGCTGTCTTGTCTCCTATAATATTTGCCTCAAGCTAATCATTTCGTGATAACAATGCCGGCTATAATGAAAAAGCATGATATTAATAATAAATTCCTTATAATGAGTACTGTAATTGAATTTAAACTTTTTCTCCTCTGCCCCGTGGGGAAACGTAACTAAAGCACTAACAACTCCATCTTATTTGTCAACATAATAAGGACATTTTAAAGGTATTTTGCTGATGCTGGCAATTCACATTTTGTGTTTCAACCTTTCCAAAGTTCAAAACTCTTAAGTATTATGCATATATACCACTAAACTGATTTATGAACATTTTATAATATATATAGCGTCACTGCATTTGCTTTTGTTTTGCTCACTCAGTAGAGTAGTTTAAACTTGACATTTTATAACCTTTCATATTGGTTGTTTAATAGATTTGTTTTTCTCACTTAATTTCCCAGACACCAAATCCATATATACTATATACTGCAGGCCATGGGTTTTGTTCCGTTAGACTGTCGGTTCACTGACAAATAACGCAGTAGCACTGAAACCACACATGTACAACGGTATGTATAATAAAAACGGTTATTATTTACTATTTCTTTATTTATTTAGTCAAGACCGGGCAGACGTTATAAGGCTTTATCTGGTAGAGCCTGCGACAGCTGAGAAAACCGCAACGCATTACATAACGACATAGCTCAGAAATGTAATAAAAAATGTAAAATCTTTCCGCTAAGATTCCAGGTTTGCTGGAGAGCGGGGAAATGATGGGTGCTTTTAGTACACACATCACCGCCCACGCACTCAAAAAGTGAGGATAATGGTATTGACAAGTGACAAGTTGCGGAAAGGTCACGCCAAGACCAACTAAACTGACAACGAGATTAACCCTGCATACTGTGTTGTGACTGGTAAAAAGACCTCGGTCTATAGTTCAAGCTGGCATGCACATTTACTTTCATTAGTTTGGTACAAAAACAGATCGCTGTCTTGTTTAATATGAACGTTAGAAATGTCTCGTTTTATTGGCGGTGCTGAGGCATCGAGGTGCCATGCAGTATTCCGCTTTCCTGTCTAGGGGGCGTGGTTGCGCCGCTAACGTATGCAGGCCGCGAGCACGAAAACTGCATGCAGGCAGCAAAAAAGGGGATTACGCAATATAACAATCAGACAAAATGTAAATTGTTTTTGTTGGTGTGAACCAGACACCTATAGTTAACCTTAAAATTACTCATGCAACTATCACAAACAATAGAATAGAATAGAATAGAATAGAATAGAATATTTATTGTTATTACACTCTTCGCACAGCAAAATGTAATGCAAGTTTAACATAGAATTATAAAGAAGTGTTATAGAATACTATACTGAAAGCATCACAGGTAAATTATTAAATCCTTTTAATGTGTAAATGTCAAATCATCCACCCATCCATCTATTTTCTGAAACCACCTGCTCTGTTCAGGATTTCAGGGCTTCTGGATCCTGTCCTATCATTTCAATAGAAAATCTAAAACAAAAAGAAAAAACCTAAATAGAGAACTATATCTTTAAGGGCATAGTAAAAATGGGAAACATATCTTCGTAAACATTACTATACCATTTAATCAGCATACACTGAAATTGTACCTAGTAGAGTACTGTTTTGGAAGTGTACACTTAAAATCACAATGAAAGGTAGCCTATATGACTGACCTAAATATTTATAAGCCCATGGTGCTGGAATGATTTTTGATGAATGTATTCAAAGTACTACCCAAGTACAGTATGTGCTTCTAAAACCATGCAATACACATGTTATATTTGTGGTTGTATATTTTTGGTGAAAACCAGGGCCTTATATAGAATACCCATTCATCAGCTTCCCATATTCTATTTTCTCCCCATATAATTGGTACCATCATATAACTGCCTTTATATGTTCAGCGGAGAAGCGGAGAAAGCAACACGACTTTGTAAATACTGTAAGTAATATCTCTGCACGGAAGCAGCACAAAGGAGAGTTTTAGCGGCACAAACTGGCACAAACGATTGCGATCGTTTTGGTCGAAATTAGACGCAAATGGGGGGGGGGGTGGGCAACCTTACAAACATCAATCTCTCAGAAACTAAAGCAGCACAAAGAACAATTTTAACCGCACAAACCAGCACAAACGCAGCACACACAATTGCCATCAGATTGGTGGAAATCATGCAGAAATGGGGGGCTAACTTCATGCTGGTGTCACGTGGCCATGTAAACAACATTAATATCTCAGAAACTAAAGCAGCACAAAGGACAGTTTTAACGGCACAAACGCAGCACATACGATTGACACCAGTTTGGTTGAAATATGAAACATATCGGGGGCCAACTTGCTGAACTTTTGGTGACCAGCGTAAACAGTCAACAATATCTCAAAAACTACAACAGATAGGACAGCGATTTTGCGGCACAAACGAGCACAAAGGTAACACTAACGAACCAGCCCGGTTTCGCTTCGAACTCCTTTGTAGGGAGGGCTGGGGGCTGGGTTACGTAATTGTCTGGAAAAAATAATAGCTATTATCTTTAACACAAGAGCGGCACAAATCTTTATTTTTTTGGCACAAACATAGCACTAACCAAATACTATGGAATTTTTATTTGTGCCGATTGTGGGGGGTAGGGGGTGCAGTGCAGCTTGGGTGCAGTGCAGTTTCTCCAATTTTCATTGGCTCTGAGTGATGTCAATCACACCAAACACAGTTTTAAAGAGTGTCCCTGGAACAAATGGGTTAATGACACTCCACCAGCCATGGGCTTGAAATAACTCAAAGATCTTCCGATCATAGGCATACACATAGTGTAGTGTACACACAGAGCTACATAACCGGGTGGTCACCAGCTTGAATCCCATCCTCGGCAGAGTAGTTACATGTCCATTGGGCCTTTGAATAAGGCTCTTAGCACCCCCAAAATGTTTGTGGGGCACCAAATAAATGGCTAATCCTGTGATAAGAATAATGGATATGCAGTTGGCACAAGCATTTCAATGTACCTGTACTTGTGCAAATGGAAAATAAAGCATCATTGCTCTACACTTGCATATATGAGTGATACTGAGTGATGATTGGCTATGTACTCCCATCCCACCCCTTTTCCCACCTACATGGAAACTGCATGAAGTCATCTCTCCTGGGCAGCAGGTTCTTGGTGACGTGCTGATATCGCACACAGGCAGCGGAATGCAAGCTGCCCCGTCAGCCTTTAATCCAAGACTGCATAAAAACGCATGGTCCTGCATCTTACTCCCCGCCATCTCAGTAAATCTGCGAGACAGATGCTGAGTCTGGACAATCAGAACATATCAGAGCCAATGGTGTCGTTTCAGCTGAGCGAGATAAGCTCTTCCCTCACTGGAGCTCTGCGCTATGCCTACACTCTTGATTTCCCAAAGCGAACACCAATATTTTGTTCACCTGGTGGACGTGCTGCAAATTTCCCAGCTTAAGACTTACATCATCAATATGCAAACTGTCTCGTTTGATATACTTCAGCATTTCTGCGCATTCGCCGTTAATCGCTCTCCTGACCCAAAACAATATGCAGGAGAGTCAAAAGTGTCCAGTGAAAATACACCAGAATAAGACACATATAAATTAAATGAATGTAAATGTCATGGGAACAGTGAGTGAACTGGACAGCGAGCGAGAAGCAGCCCCATTAAATAAACAAGGCCAAATATCTGTGCCAGGGCAGGGAGGGAGATAATCACAACAATGGCAAACGCCTTGACAAATCGCACAGCTGCTGTCCTGGCAGCAATAGCATGGAGAAGCCGAGCAGGCCGACCCCCCCCCCGTCTGGGTCCCACGCTGCCATCGACATTGGCAGAAAGCTGGGGCAGGTCAGTGGCCAGCGGGGACACCTGACCGGCAATGCTGGGGGGGAGGGGGGGCATGCCGTCCGAGACAGCTGGCCGAATGTCAGAGATACGCGGTTGGTCTGGCGTGAACCCCGGCGGACATGTGACCACGCTCCGCCTCCAGGATTAAGCCGTAGCTTTAAATAAATGATACTGGGGAGCCACTTGGCTTAAGTGTGAGAGCGGGTAAATAAAAAATCCATTAATGAGGTTGGAGACTGACATTGTTGGGACCGAGGACACATGAGGTTGACCGTGACATCACAAATGGGAGCATGAAGAATAAAAAGGAGGAAAAATGGAGAATAGCTTAGTGCTCCCTGATACCTAAGCGACCCCCCCCCCCCTCCACCAAGGGACCGGGATGTAAAAATAATATGCAATTTCCTACAGTTCATGTTCTTCTACAGCCTCTGGGTATCATCTTCAAGATGCTCATTACGACTACACAGCTTCCAAAAAGATATGAATATAAATCAATATGAATATGTATCAATAAAACAGGGGTTATATACAGATTTCCACATCAGACAGGCTGATTTTGAGGCACTGTAGTTGTGAATGTAAATTTGCACAGCACAAACAACATAAACCTGCATTTAATTGAAAATAGGACAAAGGTAACATATAAAATATTGACATTAAGTAACAAATACATGCTCAGTTTGAATTTGATGCCAGCCACAGGTTTTATAAAAGTTGTGACGGGGCATGTTTACCACTGTGTTGCATCACCTCTCCTTTTAACAACATGCTGTAAATGTTTGGGTGCTGAGAAGACCAGTTGCTGGAGTTTTGAAAGTGAAATGTCGTCCCATTATTGCCTGATATAGGACTTCAACTCCTCAACAGTTTGGGGTCTCCTTTGTCATGTTTTTTGTTTCATGATGCACCCAATGTTTTCAACAGGCATCAGGTCTGGACTGCAGGCAGGCCAGTGTAGCACCCGGACTCTTCTTTGCCATTGTCTTTCTGAAATATACAAGACCTTCTCTGTAAATGGTTTTGTTTGGATGGCATATGTTGCTCTACAATCTGTATAAATAGTTCAGCATTAATGGCGCCTTCCCAGATGTGCAAGCTACCCAGGCCATGGGCACTAATGCACCCCCACACCATCACAGCTGCCGGCTTCTGACTGTCCTCTGATAACAAGCTGAATGGTGCCTCTCCAATTTAGCCTGAAAGATGCAGCATCCATGATTTCCAAAAAAAAAAAGTGAAATTTTAATTCATCAGACCACCGGACAGTTTTCTCATCTTGGTTTTTGGAAGTGTTCTTGAGCCCATGCAGTGATTTCCATTATACAATCATGTTTTTTAATGCAGTGCCGCCTGAGGACCAGAGGATTGTGGCTATCTAACATTAGTTTCTGGCCTTGTCCCTTGACTACAGAGATTTCTTCAGATTTTCTAAATCTTTTAATGATGTTATATGCCGCAGATGATGAAATTCCCAAATTCTTCGCAATATCATGCAATCTTTCACAGTGGTGAACCTCTCCCCATCTTCACTGCACAGAGACTCTGGGGGGCTCTTTCTATACCCAGTAATCTTACTGACCAGCTGCCAGTTAACCTCATTAATTATGAGATATTCAACTCTGTATTCTGTTATAGCAATTCACAATTTTTCTTGTCTTTTCTTGCCCCTGTTACATTTTTGAAACGGGTGTTGCTGGCATGTACAATATTCAGCATATATTTATCATTAAATAATAACATTTCTCAGTTTGACATTTGATACATCTACTTTCAGTTAAATATGGGCTTGTATGATTTGTAAATCATTGTATTCAGTTTCTATTTACAGTTTACACAGCCCCCCAACTTTTTTGTAAGGGGGTTGTATGCTCTGAATTTCACCAAAAATACTTCAGCAAAAATCAGCATTCAGATGAGTTCAGCCTCTTCCATATATAAATGCTAAGAAGTCATAGGTCTACAGTTTTATTTTCTTATTTATAATTATTTATCATTTTATCAAATGATATATTTCTTATATTGATTTGATAGAGGGGGGCGGCATTCTGGTGCAGTGGTTAGTACTTATGGTTCCCTGCATCAAGCTTATCCACAAGTCTTTGGGGAACCATTTGGTCAGTTCTCATGTTGGTACAGAAGGTGATCTTAGGTGTCTTTTGGAATCAAACAAAGTTGGCATCTGATAGAAAGGGGGAAAATTGAACCATATGCACTGCTCAGAAAAATTAAAGGAACTCTTTGAAAATACATCAGATCTCAATGGGGGGAAAAAATCATGCTGTGCATCTATACTGATATGGACTGGGTAATGTGTTAGGAGCGAAAGGAGGCCACGTCGTTTGATGGAAATGAAAATGATCAACCTACAGAGGCTGAATTCAAAGACACCCCGAAAATCAAAGTGAAAAAATGATGCAGTAGGCTGGTCCATTTTGCTAAAATTTCATTGCAGCAACTCAAAATCATACTCAGTAGTTTGTATGCCCCCCGCGTGCTTGTAGACATGCCTGATAATGTCGGGGCAAACTCCTAATGAGACGACGGATGGTGTCCTGGGGGATCTCCTCACACATCTGAACCAGGGCATCACTGAGCTCCTGGACAGTCTGAGGTGCAAACCGGTGGCGTCAGATGGACTGACACATAATGTCCCAGAGGTGTTCCACTGGATTTGGGTCAGGGGGCAGTTAACGGTTCCATTCCTTCATCCTCCAGGAACTGCCTGCATACTCTCGCCACATGAGGCTGGGCATTGTCGTGCACCAAGAGGAACCCAGGACCCACTGCACCAGCGTAGGGTCTGACAATGGGTCCAAGGATTTCATCCTGATACCTAATGGTAGTCAAGGTGTCGTTGTCTAACCTGTAGAGGTCTGTGTGCCCCTCCATGGATATGCCTCCCCAGACCATCACTGACCCACCAACAAAACGGATTTGCTGAACAATATCACAGGCAGCATAATGTTCTCCCACGACTTCTCCAGACCCTTTCACTTCTGTCACATGTGCTCAAGGTGAACCTGCTCTCATCTATGAAAAGCACAGTGCGCCAGTGGCAGACCTGCCAATTCTGGTATTCTATGGCAAATGCCCATCGAGCTCCAAGGTCCTGGGCAGTGAGCACAGGGCCCACTAGAGAACGTCGGGCCCTCAGGCCACCCTCATGAAGTTTTTTTCCGAATAACAACCCCCTCTGCTACTTAAGAGACCAGATCAGTACCCTAGAAATTTAACTGACTTGATGCTATACTCTGACTAAAAAGTGTTCCTTTAATTTTTTTGAGTAGCGTATATTTATAAGTATAGCAAATGCACACTAGCTCTGTAAATGCGCGACTCCTTAAGGTGACATGAGAGCAACAGAAATATCGGGTCTCCTGTTTTGCAATGAGTACACCAACAACATTCTTCCCCTGAAGCATTTCCCGCCTCCCTTTCCTGAAGCTTCATGAATTGGTCACGCCTGTAACTACAACTCATCTGGTTAGTGCTGATACAATAATCTGCCAGCGCCCCAGGGCATGTGTCTACTCAGCCGCACATCTGTAGGAGTCAGGGAGGCCACTTAACACATACCCTGCCTACTTACCGACATATTCCGAGTTCAAAGTCTCAACGGGAAGAAGCCAGACCTCCTTTTCTGCAAAATGTTCTCAGTGTGATGCATCTTGTCTCACTAAACCTGTCTGCTTCACCAAAAAAAAAGGTCCTTCTGCTTGGACTTCCTTACCCTAAATATAGCAGTCCTTCCCAGAGCAGACACATATGTTCTTACTGACAATTAAAGGGGCTGTAGACAGACAAAATGCAAATCAGGGCAGAGGGACTTAATTAGCCTGTGCAGAAATAGACAGACAATACGGAAGGTGTGATACATGTGAAATTACACCCCGTCCATAAAAAATATTAAATAAAACCTGAAATTCCTCATCTCACCAGAGATATATCACATAGGAAGGTCACAATACATCATTTCAATAAAAATATTTCTTTAATTCAGTTTCCAGTGTTTCTGTTTCACGTGAAAGCAAAGTCTTCGCTTTAGTGTAACAAGGAGCCAAGAGACACGACAAGCGTGCTTTGCACTCTCTCTGAACTGCCACGGGGTAAAGTTTATCGCTGCGAGATGCGTGTGACGTGTGGGCATCACTAGCAGTGACAAAACGACTTTTTTCCCTGTTGCCTCTTGCAAAAACGATACAATTTAAAAATAAAAAACAAATTATCAACTTATCATCATCATTTATTGTCATAAAGAGGATTAAGACATTGTAACCATAAACAATTGTATTTCATACAAACAATTATTAATGGTAAATGTTAATTACAGTGAGTAAAGTAAAATCGTGTTAACTTTGAGGTTACATATCGAGCATAGTTTTCTTCCTGAGGCATTGGCAATAAACCCTGAACACTCGTGCATACGTAACCTGTGTCAGATTGTGATGCTTTTCCAAACTAAACGGGCGTCAAATCTCATATACAAACACATGCAACTCAGTGAAACTTTGTTACTTTTCCATCACACATGCACAAATACCAGTGAAATTCTGCAAAGAGTCAACAGCAAACTGAAAATCCCACTAAAGTGGATGGTTTAGATCCTTAAAACCTACTCTGCAAAATAACATTCCTAAAAAGCGTGACAAAAATCAGATCAGTCATCTTAAGTTTGGGATTTTTCTACTAAACATAAGCAATGCTATTTAATGTAACAAAGCATTTAAAATACAATAATTTTATGTTTGTAAAAGGTAACTTTAAAAACCAGTCTCTTCACAAAATATCACAGCAACCAAACAAATTACAATTATACTGTAATAAAAACAAACGGCACTCACAGAAATATAAAACGGTAGCACTAAAGATGAAAATATCGATTTTGTCACCTCGTCAGCATTTCTCCACTTTTCAGGAAATATTCACCCAATATACAAACATCATCAGCAAATCCTGACACTTCCACAACTCCACACAAGCAAAGCATGCTGGAAAAAGGTCAAAAGGTCACAGCAAGCTGTGTTTTCAACCAGGCACAAAGATGAGGAACAAATCAGCATCAAAGTCTGATTGTTTGGTTTATAATCCTGATAAGCCAGATGCCAGTCTTTATCAATGTGAGCCCCTCCCCCCAACACTGCCATCTATAAACAAATTCTGCATTTTGAGGAAGGTGTGGTCAATAACACTTTTATTTCCAGACCCTATAAAAAACCAACCACTTTGCATAAATTCTTCAAATACTTCCAACTTCAAAATTTGTTTAGATTGCTACATAATCTTAATATTCGGTATGAATTTCTATAGCTACTGTATATAAAACCTTTCTTTGTTCTGACATGACCTTATCATGAATTAATTTAAAAATTGTTTATTCTAACCAAGCAAGAACATAACATATAATGTTGCATAAAAACCAACATAGTTTGGAAATAAAATCAGCTAATCATAGTTTTATCATCAACTTACTGAGATAATCCTGGGGAACAACTATATTAAACTTTAAGACAAAACATTTTACAATTTACAATTTAAATAATTCCATCCAACCACCTTCTGTAACTGCGTATCCAGCACAGGGTCGCGATGATGTTGATTATTATGAAAAAGTAGCATCAGTGATTAATCTTTGTAAGACAACTATATGCAGCTTAATACCTGAATTACTATACAAACTCAAATTTTGAAAAGAAAGATGCAGAAACCTGTGCATTTAACTAATTTAGACCCTTGGGAATCTAAAAAGGTTTTGGTATTCTAGCTTTTTGTAAATCAAAGATCATTCAATTGCTGTGTGATCAGCCTTAGAGTGGAAATGAAAGTAGAACTTTTAATGTAAATATAGAAAAGCTCTGGAGATTTGCTTCCTTTGATATGTTAATATGCCAGAGAGGTGGATTTCAGCAAGAAATTATACATGTTTTTAAATTTGGAAGGAGGAGAAACAGGAAATGGGAGAGAAACAGGAAGTTGTACAAGTTTAAGAGACGGAATCAGGAGCTGAGCTGCACCTGTGGCATGGAGATGGATGGGCAAAGGGTACAACGTCAGTAAAAGGGGATCCAGCTGAGTGTGCCAATCGAAATGAGAGTCTGGCAGGTGCTGGAGGACAGCCACACCATCTCCACCAGGCTGTAGTGCAGGAAGCCCAGGGCGAAGCCACAGGCCATGTCCGTCAGGTGGTGGCGGCCGAGCAGGACGCGGGAGACGCCCACCAGGAAGGCCCACAGCACCAGCAGGATGCGCAGCGGCACAGCCAGCACCAGGTGCGAGAGCAGGAATTTGGCCACCATGGCGGCTCGGCTGGCATGGGCCGCCGGGAAGGAGTACACATCCATGGCGACGTAGTCTAGGAAACCAGGGTGTATTTCCCATGGTCCTTTGCGCTTGACCAGCTTCTGTACCCCGGCCACTGTCATCACATCCAGAATGAGAGCTGCAGAGACAGGAAGCAGAGGGCATTATCAGATCTACTGAAGTATCGCCAGCACAAGATACAACCTATTATTTCCGCAGTCAAAGATCTGGCAGCTCACGAAGTAGTTTTAAGAGTTTTTCACAACCCTCAGCTTATTCTGCAAATAATCAAGATGCCCAATACCAAGCAGGCTAACATAAAGAGATTCCATCGTAATAAATCTATGAAGTACCAGCAGATTTTAAACAGGACCCACCCACAAAGAATGGAAAGCATACACTGTCAATCAAGAGTTTTTGCACAGGTTTTTACTACTTTACTGTTCATTTCACGCACTGCGGTTTTTAAAATTGTGTTAAACATTGTACAGTTGTGCGAACAACTACAATAAATTCAAACAAAACAGTTTTATTTTATAACATGGAAAGATTATGTAACAGTGCATGTCTGACATCCTGGTAACTGGTTGTGTGGTGATGGCACAGTCAAATTCTACGCTGTCCTTTAACTTTAAATGCACTGGTTACCTGCTTCACCCAGTAAAACAGAGCAGTATGTAAAGTACCTTGTACAAAGAATTCCTTGACTTTCCTTGGCTGTTATACCTGCTAGAGGAGGTTACTTTGATGACTCAGAGATATGACATTTCCTTGCTAAGATACTCAAATAATGAACACACTGTAATTTTATTTGGTACCAACGAATAAATGTTAAGTGAGTAACAATCTTAGTGTGTGCAAAAACCTTTGGATTTTAACTTTTTGTTAGTGCATCCAATTAACTAAATGAGCTTGCCTGAATTCTAATTATACAAATTCCATCATTACAGCATTACATACAACAACGTTTTCAACATAGTGACAATGACGTACCTACACTCTCCAATAACAGTTACCGTGTTCGGTGATTTTAACATATTAAATGAGAATTTTTAGTTGTGCCACATCACAGCTGCGAGTGGATAAGCATATCCTGATCATCATGCCACCAAAGTTCCTCAAAATATCCCCAATACTTCCATCTCCAAAACACTGTGGCTCTACTAGTCATGCTCAAATGATTAATACACGCTCAAACAACTTAAGCCAGCCACTATTATGAGGGCAGAATTGTCTTCATCAGCAGGTCTAGTCTGAGCTGGACCTTCTCCACAGCTCTGTGGCAGGATCAGTATTTATGACCATCCGCTTGGCCCCCAAGGACCAGTCCAGCAGCTGAATACCTCAAAATAGGCCTTAAATCTGGCACTGCAATATAAGCCAAGAAGGGTCTCAGTTTGAGATCACTTCACGTTTCCACAGTATCAAATCCAGTGCATTAACATAAAAGAAAGAATAAAATGGACCAAAGACGCTTGTAGGAGTTTTACTTACACACAAATATTCTGATGGCAGAAGAAGACTGTAGAAGAGGTTGGCCTGAACAACTAGAGGGGGCTGGACCAACTAATCAGACGTCTTCTTTCAGCCTCCTCTAGCTGCTTGGACCCACCACTTGTAGAAGCTGACTGGTTATCTCTCTGAGCCAATCACTTTTCGTTCTGCTCTCAGAACAGAAGTAAAACTTCCACAAGCACCATAGAGCAGACCCCAAGACCAAGGAAGCTCACACTGTAAATGTAATAATGTAAAAAATAATGGATTTGTAGAATGGGTGGAAGAAAAACAAAATTTTGGGATAACTGAAGACCTTTATCAAACCAAACAACATGACAGAAACACTGTTCTTACAATTAAAAAAACAGGTTATTCTATAAAAAGAGAACATAGCGGACAGGTTGTATTTTGGTGTGTTTTTTCAGACCAGCACCTGGCCCCCACTTGCAGATGTGCAAATAAATGTTTACTTTGACTTAATGTCAATGAAAATGCACAGAAACAAGAATGAGCTGATAAAATATACCATCAAGAATATGCCAACTCAGCAACACGAGCAATGTCATGATTTGCAACTTCAGAAAAGTGGAGAGAGAAATTAAGATTAACGTGAACGGGGCCAAAATGCCGGCACATTAAAATGCAAACGCTCGCAACCCTCGGCTGACCCCAGGAACCTGCCGTCCTGTGTTTTTGCTGACTCGATTGTCCTGTTTTTCCAGACGCCTCTAGAGACTGTCAACTCCCATATGCAGCTCCTGTCAAGTTCACTGCAGTGCCCCTCTGTCACCTGGCATACGCAAATCAATCCTACAACGTCATCTGCTCTCTCTGTCTACAATTAGCTTTCCTCATTAACAAAGAATTCCGAGATCAATATAGAGCATGGGTTTTATTCCACAAGCATTCTTGCATCCTCCTTGACCCCAGAACCCATTATTCCAATATTATTTATCTGATGCACCAGCTTTGCACTTTTAATGCACAACAACCTCCAATCGTCCATCCATTTTCTGTTACTGCTTATCCCATTTTAGGGTCACAGGGGGTCCAGAGCCTATCCCAGAGGAGCACAAAGAGAGGAACAACCCCGGATGGGGCACCAATCCATCACAGGACAGGCAACAACTTTCACAAACATAATGTCAGTTGTACAAACTACATAAGGGAGCAAATTAGATTAGTGAACCAAAGGAGAATCAGAAACAGAAATAACAATATTAGGCAACAATAATAAAATGCTAGTCCACAAAGCCGTAGATCCCAAAACCTCAGTTGCACTGAGAATAGTTTTCTCAAAGCCTTAAAGAATAACCTAGTCAGTGTTGATTAAGCTGATTCACACCAGAATCACATGAATGCCTACAGAAACTATTCAAAAAACAATTCACTAATGTTCTAAAACATTCTATTTCCAAAGTTCCCATGGCAAAAGAGCCACAAAATCCAAGCAGTCCAGCACTTCACGTTCAAACAAACGGGGCCTTGCAATAGGGATATGGTAACTGAAAAGCCTGCAGATGTTGCTTCACAGATGAAACTGTGACCACATGAGGATGAGGAGTCACAGACATCGAATCCAGGAAGAACTTCACACAAGTGAGGTACCAACAAACATTCCCCGTTCCATTCGACCGAGTTCCATTCCCGCAATTAGGTCATTAAGCAAAATGGTCGCTAAGTGAAAATCACGTAGCCTAGGCGTGACCCCAACTACGTTTAGGACTTAATTTCAGTCTTCCACGCTGTTTCTTTTGTGTTTCATAAATTAGACATTTTCAACAACATTTTGTATATTATGCTTCAAAGGTCTCGCTCACTCCAGCGTGCGTTGCTGTCGGGTGTGTGAAATTTGGTGATAAATGCGTGCATTCGTGAATTTTTTTTTTATTACCATCAAATTTGCGAATGGTTACTAACTGACAGAAGTCACTAATCGGGAAGCAGCTGTGCTTTTCACTGTACGAAACACAGAGAGCAGTACTGTGATAACACAGCAAGCTTAGACCAGACGAGGCTAATTATAGGAGGTTTGCCAGAATACAGCCGCGGGAAACCTTAGGCTGTGGGTGGGTTGCGGGGGGTGGGGGTGGACAGGGGGGGGAGCCCATAAAATCCATACACTAATAGCCCCTGAAAAGAAGAAAATCATCACAACCTGTAAAAAAAAGAACAATGCAGTAACATTAACTTTATTCCTATGTCCAGTGGTTTTCTCTGGATGCAAAACCCTGGGGAAAGGTATTAATGTTCTGTATCTTCTTGCAAAACAGAGATAGCCATAAAAATATGATGACAAGTGGAAACAGGTTAATGGAAGGGCTGTGGCAGTAATAATCGTGGTGATATTTGCTACACTTTTTAACTGTCTCCATAATCCAGTGGGATGAGATTCTGTTATGCTATACTGATCATGGGCAGAGAATTGAAGCAGAAGTCTACTGCAGCCCTAATGGTTGTGCATCAGAATCCTCGACAGACGATGGGGTTGTGACAGTTAGGATACTGGGGGGTGACACGGACAAGGGACTCCAGCAGAAGAGCCAGGATCTGTGTGGACAGGTGCCAGGACAAGAGACGGATTGGAACCCGTGAAACTGTACGAGGCTCTTAAAAATTGGAGAAAGCAATCAGCTCGCTAGCTCAGCTTGACACTCTTGGAAGCTTGTCTTGGGGCCGAGCACGGCTCAAGGTGACATGGTCATGGCAGCACGGGTGGCAGGGCTGCTCAAACGCACAGCTTCCTGTAATATTCCTCCCTAACATCCTACATAGACCACACCCCTGGGGAGCAGCAGAACTCCAAACAAGGCCACAGTCACACGGCGTCTTCACGTGTCAAAGGGTGGAAGAAGGTAAGAATAACACAGGGGTGTTGTGGCAGAGGGCAGAAGAACTGCAGCAAACAGGACTGCTGGGTACAGGGTGTGCACACCGCCCTCTGCCCTGCCTTCACCTCCATCTGTTCTGTCACTCCCATAGGCAAGACAAAATGACAACTAGAATGACCTGTTGCCTCCCGACATAAAAGCAAATGTACACAGCTCAGAAAAAGAAATGGATTAACAGGGACACTTCAGATAATCTGATGACTTTGTCTGCATTCAAAATTCTTCGCTTTTTTTTTTTTTGCATTATTCATCTCAGAAATATATAAAAGGTAATGTACACATACAATCAAACCTGAACAAATAGTCAATAGGAAATTGTGTCATTTGCCATGGTTGCCAGCTGGTCATCTGCTTGGAATGAGATTTTAATTCGTGACAAATCTGCACAGGCATTTGCATGTATGTAAGAGTTTAATTACCTTGTAGGGCTAAATAGTCTGTAAGGTTTGCAAACTACCCCAGCGCGTCTGATGTAGCCAATTTTAGGTTTATAATGGAATAATATAGATTTGCAGTGAGACTGCTTGTGGAAGTGTGAGAGTCTGAAATTGTGAGTGTCACGCCAGGTGAGTGAGAGTTGGCAGCGCTGTATGTTTGGTTCCTAATTGCTAGTCTTAGATGTGACATCATGTGTACATAATACATGGGCGTAAATTACGGGGAGGATAGAGGGGGGGTTTAGCCCCCCCAATAAATCAAAACCAGCTAATACAACCCCCCCCAAATAATCATGTTTCCCCTGTAATGGGTGGAGACCTGGTACCCAATGTTCCAGTTAAAGTTACACCCTTGACATAACGCTCCTGTTTTTCTGGTTTACAGTGGGTCAAATTGCCTTTGTGGGACAAAGAGAAACACTTCATCTACAATTCATGTGCTCGGCTCACGAGTCATAAACACCTTTATTGTAACATTGATTTACAGATACTGTTTCCAAGAAAAAAAGAAATCTGTTTGAATATAAATTGCTGAGAAAAATTATCT
This sequence comes from Pollimyrus isidori, assembly GCA_019775955.2. Taxonomy (NCBI): domain Eukaryota; kingdom Metazoa; phylum Chordata; class Actinopteri; order Osteoglossiformes; family Mormyridae; genus Pollimyrus; species Pollimyrus isidori. The sequence continues at coordinate 4,608,200 of JABFDZ020000118.1, forward strand.
TTTTAAGTTTAAGTGCAAGACATGAAGATGGATTGCGTATAAAGGAACTGACTTTAAGAAGTCAGAGTTCTTGGCTGCGTGAGAAACAGAGATGCTGAGAAACGGCAAATGACACGTGGCTGATTATGAGAAAGACCTTGGTGTATATGTTGATGCTTCCATGTCCCATTCTCGCCAGTGTGGGGAAGCAGTAAA
>JABFDZ020000118.1:4609624-4635013 GCA_019775955.2 Pollimyrus isidori
AGTCATGACCCAGAGGCAGCCTATCAGAGTCTCTCCTCTCCTGACTTACTGAAGTCATCGAGAGAGGCAGTCTCTCATTCACAGTTCTTGTTCGTTCTTTAGGGGCGTACATGTTCGGTCCCAGGTTCAGACAATCATATGCTTGCTGATATCATGCCCTATCATGCCTCACTGGCACTCATTGGCCACAGTCCAGGAGGAAAGCAACATTCATTTATGAGTAAGAACATAGAAATTTACAAACAAGAGAAGGCTATTCGGCCCATCAAGCTTGTTTGGGGAGAACTTAACTTAAAGTAGCCATTTGGCTGAACAGGATCGAGACCAGTTAGAATCTTATATACCTGGATCATGTCCTCCTTAATCTCCTTTGCTCGAGGCTGAACAGATTCAGCTCACCTAACCTCTCCTTGTAAGACATTCCTCTAAGACCAGGAATCATTCTTGTAGCCCTACGCTGAACTCTTTCCAAGGCAGCAATGTCCTTTTTAAGGTATGATGACCAAACCTGCACAAAGTATTCTAGGTGGAGTCTTACCAAGGAATTGTACAATCATAGCATCACTTCCCTTGACTTAAACTTCACACACCTAGAGATGTAACCCAACATTCTATTGGCCTTTTTTAATTGCTTCCCCACACTGGTGGTAGTGGGACATGGAAGCATCAACATCCACACTGAGGTCTTTCACATAATCAGCTAACTTTATTTCAGTCGAATGAAAAAGATAAATTTTTGCAGGGGAGTGAACATGAGTTTTTAGTTCCTGCAAGGGAATCGTTCACCAAACATAACACCATTAACCTGAAGTGATATGGGGGCCAGTGGAGGAGGGGAGAGTAAGTTCTACAGCTCGATATCTTCAGGTGCTGAAAAGAGTGGTACTCATTTGTGTGGGTACTGATACCTTTATCTTAACTACTTGTCCTACTCATATGAAGCTGCGTGTACACCCCCACCACAACACCCAACCAGGAACGCAGAACCACTAGGGTACTGATTTAACCCTTAGGAGTCTGCAGGTGTTTTGGACCCCTGAAGAGATTGTGACATGTCCTGTGTATTTTTCAGTTACTTATAAACAGATAAATGTCTAGAGTCTATTGACACTGTATTCAGCACAAACTGGGCTACAATAACCTATGAGCAGCATGTATGTACAAGTTTCTATATCTGAGAAAAAAAGTTATGCGTGATTATTGAAAACAACAACAACAAAAGTCACTGAAATAAGACCACATAACACATTCATGACGATTGTGTACAAGACTTTTGTGACCTGGATCTTGTAGTGTCAGGCCAGGAGTGTATGATCAGAAACCTTGTGGACACAAACAGAACAATAGAGCACCACCTGTGATCAGACAGACTGCCTTAGAATTTCAGTGTGAACGATTAACAAAAATATTCTATTTCTGATTTTAATGAATGTCATACGTACCAGAACTCTGCATTCCTTATAGGTTGCATGGCAACTTTGAACCCTTTCAGAAAATGTATAACATCAGATGTATCATTGTATACTGGGGGATGGATAAAATTTGGTTCCTGTAATAAACAATTTGTCCCAAGTCTACCTATCTATTCATCTTACATAACTATTTATCCAGTAAACAGTGAGTCTGGAGTCTCTCCCATGAAACACTGGACAGACGAGTTCAGGGCAAATACTTGCTAGTGACTAATAAGATGCTCTAAAAATAGTACTATTATAAGAATTTGTTTTTAACTGTAAATGGTACAATTACACTCTGTTGTAAATTACCATTTCACACGACACACATTGGTTTGGGAGTCCGTTCTCGTGCCCTGTACTTCCTGTGTTACGCCCCAGTCACACTGACCCTGTACTAGAGATGCAGTTATGGAAGCTGTATAGATGAAGAAATGTATAAGGGCTTTGATTCTAGTTGTAAAATTTTGGCTGACACACTCCCTCTCTCCTCAGGGGGGATAATTTTATATGCTTAGATGTGAATTGAGAATGATTGTTAATAATTGTATGCCTATACTGAATTATCCTTCCACAGCCATTATAAAAACGACCTTTACCGGGAATTACTGCGACTAATAACGTGCTTCGAAATTAACTAGAAATAACCTTAATCGCGCGGCGGCCTTCGCAATTTAGGCAGCGTCGCTATGGCTCCAATCGACCACCCTCTCCGCCATCATCTGCAGCTAGGCAACAAAGAGGAAGCAAAAATAAACCACAGGACGCCGGCTGCATAGAGAGAGACAACTTTAACACCCCGCAGGCATGAGCGGCCTGACTTTGACACGCAGAAAAAGGGCACCGTGTAACTCAGAGTCACGCTGCTGCAGAGTGCAGTCGGAGGATAACGCAAAACACACAGCGTCCAGCGGATGGGCCGTTCCCCGCAAAGCCGAATACATCCAGCTAATCACAAATAATGCGACAAAGGATGAACTGCAGTTCACAGAGTGAGACTCTGACTGCACCACCCCACATATAGGAAAAAAAATCAAGACGGCCTTTTTAAGTCTTATCTCTGAGGCCAGCTTTTTACTAGTTCAGCTGCTGTTGAGAAACGAACATGCTTTCATTGTAAAGCATTGGATTTGCTTTGACTGAAATGCCAGAACATATATCTTCCTTGGTGCCATTTTACTTGCTGAGCAGATGCTTTCATGCATTTTCGTAGGTCCCCCTTTTAAGAGTAAGAATATAATCGGATATGCTTACTAAGGACATTCAGGTGAAAATCCTTTCCTCAAGAGTACAACAGTTTTAGCCCTCATAGGGTTATTACTGGAAAACTTTTGATATGACAATTAGGTGAATAGATCTACTGTGTAGGTGCCTTTCTACGTCCAGATGTACCTTAGTTGGTTTGCAAAATAATTCACTAAACAGTTTTAGATTAAAGTAGATTATGTTACAATATTATAATAAATAGCGTGTTCGTTTATTTACCCAGAAGCAGATTGACCAGGACCTCCTGTCCCGCCAACGTGTTGCTCTTAGTGAGACAGAGGAGAGTTCCGATGATCCACGTGATTCCGTGCCCGGTGAGCGCCAGAAGCGTTACTATGGACCGGACGCTTCCCCAGGAGGAGGACGTGTAGGCGCAGACGCCGAGGCGCTTGGACAGGCAGATGTCGATCGCTAAGAGAGAATTCATGGCTATGCCTTTGAAGGTGGGGTTGAGCTGCATGCAGTCTTCCTCCGGCAGCTTCAGTGACTCCCGGCGCTCCCTGGCGCTGTCGACCGGCTCACGGGGGGGATGCTCGGCTTGCAGATTCTGCGGCTGCCTCGCTGCTTGGCCCGGTCGTCTTGCGGAGCCGCGCATCTCCGCGCTGTTCGTCCTGAGCGGTTGGTTCAGAGACATAAACTCCGGTCTGTTGAGGATATTGTTTCGATCTCGAGTTCTGGACCTGTATTGATTTGCAGGCATTGTTGTTCAAAACTTTCCGCTTATCTCTCTGTTTATCAGCTGCTGTTAAAGTATTCGCCCTCCCTCTATAAGGATATTAGTGTCAGGGAAATATCTATCGTGTTCCGACAATCTGTCTTCAATCTCTGATCAAATCCTAACTGAGATATACTTAGACAGGATGATATGCATGCGCGCGTTGCAGTTAATTCTTCTCTCCGAGACAGAATGGAGTAAGGTGACTGGCAGTTGCTCTGGCCAATCCAGCTGGCGTGTGTTTAGGATGGGGAAAAAAGAAAATGAAGTCAATTTCTGAAGCCACCGACCTTCTGAAAGGCTTTAGGCATCTGGAAGAGCCGGGGTATTTTACTACTTGACCATTTCGTACATCGTCGCTTTGGCGTTGTGGGGCATGTTGGGAGCTGTATTTTTCCGATTTAGAACCAGGACGTCAGTGTGACTTTTCCCCCTTAATATTACGTTATAACACGCGTTTTATTTCTAGTCCCGCAGTTTCAGTTAGCTAGAGTACTGACACTGACATGAATAACAGTTGTTATCGCAACGCCCTATTCTGTTTTTATAGCGAACTGCCTGTCACCTGGATCTACCGACGCGGTGCTGGCATGGTACGGAGCGATCCCAGTTATGCGTGGCATGCGGAGAACGCAGCAGGAATTTCTATTTTTACTGATGCATACACAGATCCCTGTCGCAGTATTAGTGTCGTCTGCCTCGCTTTGATCGCAGCGCAGGAGCACTGAAGAATTTTAAAATTGCACTAACCAGCAGTGTCCATATCGTACTCGGATTCCGCTTTTTCCCTGCAATACCAGACCACTCCGCCCCTTCTCCTCCCCCTGGCGGCCTCAGCTCCAGTTAGGAGTTCTCCATGGTGCTTAAACGAAAAATGGACGACGGGAGACGGGAATGCTGATACCGACGGCAAATGGTTCAATTTCACGTTAGTTGAACAATGTATCTGTAGATATTGCACATATTTATCTAATTACTCCATGCATTGTTGCCAATTCAGGTACATTTCTCCATCAAAACCTAAATAAAAATGTACATTACACAAAACACGCTGTTTAGGTACTCCTCATATAACCTTAGAAAATATTAATGTTGATAAGATTATTGCACACGTAGTTAAGGTTTTAAATATATTAATATGATAGATTTAAAATAGCATATTTTCCTATGATTAAAAATGGACAGCCCGAAACAGAGTAGGATTAAGTAAGGTATTGTTAACATTTAAAAATGATAAATAACGGTGATGTATTTACATTTGGTATTACATAGTTACTCAGTATATGGTTTACAAGAATATATTATTTTGAAATAAATGTGATATATAAAGCTGGGGAAATAAAACCTTAAAACGTGCAACTACCAAGACAGATGCTTTAGATAAACGATTTGTAAATCATGGTTAATGTACAATAAAGTATCAATTGCGCTCGAAGTGATGTGTTAAGAACTACATTTCCCATAATGCCACTATCACCTAAGGGAAGTGTCGCTTCAAAGCTAATTGAATAAAAGAGCTGCAGCTCCAGTATCCGATATACACTTACAGAAGAGGGAACCTGCTGTAGCTGCGATGGGACTCCGGCAGTGGAATGAAGGACTGTTCGGCATTTATCTATAAAATGCTGCTTAGATGCAAGAAGAAATATGGACTGCCGACCAGAAATTTCTCAACAGCACCAGACTCCTCATTTCAATTAATTTTTTTCAGGAAATAGATACAAACAGAGAGGGGAAAGTTGACCTGGTTGCCTTTGGATATTGCAGTGTTGTACCGTGAAATTTAAGTTTATGGCAGCTTGACAGGATATTATAATTCATTGCAAGAAGACAAGAAGACGTCCGTTTCTTTAAAGATCGGGATGATAACGTAATTGCTCTCATGTCCCTTAGTACACGCGTTTTGGACTGAATAGTTTGGTGAACTAAATTTACTCTATTTATACTCAGCCTAATCCAGCGGACAACTGTTCTGTATCTTTTATTTATTTACAAACAAATGCGACTGCAGAATTTACAAAGGCATTTATGTATATTGCTTGTTTCACTGTTTAGTTCTTTCGTTGGACCCTAAAGCAGGACCTTATGGGAGAGATGCCGTTAAAACAACCGATCATGGTATTAACTAATGCTGTTTTTTTATAAAGTACAGTGTTCCAACATAAATTAATTCAGCTAAGGCCTATGCATCTGTTTGGTGGATGTTGCAGTGTTAAACATGCAAGAATTTAGAACTTTTTTATAATTCAAATAGCGACGGCCACATTATATGTTATGACAGCTTATTTTTTAATGCTGTAAACAATATGAATATAACTAGTGTTTTTGTTTAAGCGTGTAAGGTATAAAGATTTGTTTTTGTGCGTTTGATGCTTAGGTTCTCATAGCTGGCGAAACACGACGTTAAAGGACGGTGGTCGGCATTTTTAAAGTACGCTCAAATGTCATCAGTCTCATTGTGATATATTTAAAACGACGTGTAAACTATTATTAGTGAGAAAATTACGTGCCAGAAGAATAACACGCGTTCACCACCAAACGTGAAATTATCCGTTTTCCGCGTGAGTTAATGAATATATGAGATGCGCCTTAATTAAAATACAATGGTTATCATTAATTAAAACAAAAGTAGTTGGATAGAGGGCTCAGTGTACTGCCGGAGCCTTACGCTGGATCTCGGTTATTTATGTGTACGCTACAATAAGTTAATTTTGCTTTGTAGCAATACAAAAATAGATAGCTGCAAGGTGCATGTTAGCAAAGTGCATGTTAAACATTATAAAAACAAAAAAGCATCGAGAGTCTGCAAGCTTGCGTGCAAGTCAGATGATAGGCTGAGAACCAACTGCAACTGATGGAGGAAGCCGCTTGAAACGGAAAAGAAACTTACATCAGAGCTTTCTGTTGTACAGCACAAGCAAGCAAAGAAAAGCGGAAAGCATGCGAATGTTCATCTTTCGGACCGTTTAACGGAAAAATCATGAAGAAACACAGAGAATCATTTGGGATGCACAACCTTTCCGAAGACAATGGCCGCACATTTTAGCGTGTAAAAATACAGCTACTAAAAAATCACCAAATTGCCAAGAGTTCTGTCCTGTGTGAGTGTGGATAGGTATTTTTTAAAAGACAAGTACATTTATTACAACTTAAATGCTTCTTTCCCCTGCAGACAGCAAGACGTTCTTGTGGATTTTATTTATATTTAATGCGATGGGCTGTATCCAGAGTATTAGGTGTAAACCCAAGAGTTTCCGCGAAAGTATCATCGTGCTCGAAGTGAATTCTTCCATCGATTCCAATCCCACCAGCATCGACGAGTCCTCTGGCGTGGTTCTGCGATACCGGACACCGCACTTCCGAGCCTCAGCCCGGGTGCTGGTGCCGCCCGTGGCTGGTAAAGAGACTTGGACTGTGGGTTGGATTCAAGCCTGCAATCACATGGAATTCTACAACAACTACGGGACGAAGGGAATGTAAGTGTGAATTATTGTTATTTACGCCTCTTAATTACTATTTAACAATTATTCTATTTTTATAGATTAAATGTAACTGTTTGCACTTCATGTAAAAATTAGCCTGTATTTCTATTAATTAGAATGCAACTTTTTTACTCTTAATACTCTTCATTTGTTATGTTCTATCTAAATGATTAATTTACGTAAAGTCATTAATATAATTAAAAACTGCAATCTAATAGGGATTATACAACACATTTCAGACTATACGAGACATGCTTAGTGGTATCTGTGATAATATATCAGAAATCGTGACAACGTTGGGCTGTGTTTCCTTTGTTGCACTACAACATTAATCTCGGGGAAAACAATTGTTAAGGTTACTTTATTTTTTGTAGAACATACTGAGCACAATACTGTTATTCAAATTATTTTAATTGCGAAGTTGACGAAATCTGCACTAAAAAGCATAAAATATTTTCTATACCCCATTAAGATTACAATGACCACCAGAGACATATTTTTTGTTTTGTGTACTCATTGTGTACATCTTTGTGTGAAAACCTCAGTTGTTATTTTGAAAACACACTCAGAAACATTTTAGATTCAGATATCATAAGGCCAACTGATATCTCAAAATGGCCTTTGCTCCCTGGTTAGACACACAAGGGATATGGGGGTATTTTTGGTTCATTACAGAGGTGCTAACTCTAGCATGTCAACAGTCTACTAGACTGCAGGGTCAGTTTTCCAGTTAGGGATGGATAATAACATCAATAAGGAACATCATAAGTAAAGCGACCCCTGGTTCCTTCCTTCCTTCCATCCATCCATCCATCCATCCATCCATCCATCCAGTCCAGTCCAGTCCAGTGTTGCAATGAGCCTAAAAGTAATTTTAGGTTGCCTACATTAATTTTTATTTCTGTACAAGTTGAACATTGTCCACTATTTTACTTACTCTATTCTTGAAATGTTGCAGTTCAGCTTTATAGTTAAAGCTAATCACTAACACACAACTTATCAAAAATATTCTTCATTTAGAAAAGTCAAATGCTTCCCATGAGTAGAAATATTACATATTAAATATAATACTGGGCTCTGGGCCTGTGATATATTGAATCATAGGTCATGCTGAAACATGTAATGAGATATATGAGTGCCTAAATGATTAACATAAATGTTAACATATGCTGCCATTAATAATAGTTCAATGGTGTATGTGTATCAAAATAAACTGAATTTGACAACAACCACTTTCTAATGGGGAATGCTCCGAGTGAATTTTCTAGAAATGTCTTTTTAAAAAACATGGTGAGAAGAGATGTTTTTTAACAAGCTGAATCGCTTTATCTGTCTGCAACTTCAGAGGGCTGGACACCATAGATTACAAATACTGTGTGATAAAGTCCCCTCCTGTCTCCTCCAGAGTTGTTTTGACGTGGATGCACGGGTGTACTAGACCTGCAAGCTGGACCAAATGGCAATTTAATGGAAACCGTGTCATTACCAAACATAGATCCAGGACCATCTTTCCATCCTAGAATCCAGACTCACAGTTAAATGGCTTTTCTAAATCAGACAGAGGCTTTTTGTCTCCGGAGAGCATTGTTTAACTTTTGGACTTACAGAAAGGTGAACATAATGGTGGTGCGCAGGAGAAAGCTGGTTCCTGTACAGAAATAGCTTTAATCATGTCACAAAATTGGAGCTGATCAATAGGTTGGAATTGAGTAAAAAAATAAAAAGATGCCTCATGCATTGTCACAAACACGATTATGTAATCATAGCAGGCCACACACTGCACAAGCCAAGGGACAATTGTAGTAACGAAACACACCTTTTTAGCTCTTGAAATTTTTTAGTTTAGTCCCTCTACTTGTTGAAACATGACTCTAAATAACCTAGAAATATGGCTAACAAATCATCAGGTTCAGCAACCGGCCTGAAACAATTAGAGTTTCTTTTTTCCCTCCCAGATACACTGAGGCAGTCAGGATTGCAGCTTGATCAGCAAAGTCAGTGAAAGAGCAGAGCTGGCCAGTGCTGCTGATGGCATTAGGAATGTCACCGGCATCGCTGCCAAGCCCACTGGGACCGGCGGAGACCTTGAGTCTTGCTGCACGGACATGATCTATTGTTTAAAACGTCGTGTGCATCTAAGCACCAGTAAGACCGTATTGCTGGGAGCAGCTTTTATTGCGGGGAGGAGCGGGGGGGGGGGACGGTGGATCGCACAGGATGTATATTTTTCTAAGACACACACCGGAATGTACACAAAAAAACCCTGGTGCCATTAAACAAATACGCCAGATTCCCTTCAGTTTCCTAAACCAATTATACGTGGACGTGGTCTCCGTTGCCATGGCTACGACCCAAAAAGATGCTACTTTTGACTAATGTATGAAAATGGCACTTAACCACAGCACTGAGTTTAGTTTGCATCTATTTTATCATTTTTCTCTTCGCTTGGTCCCCAAACAAAGGTAACGTGTTTTAAATTGTTTAAACCTGGCGAAGATTTAGTTGTAAAAACTGAATGAAAGTAACAGGGGAAACAGATCTGGGTGAGTATACAAATGCAGCGTGGGAAACAGGAAGCAGTGAAACATCACCGTGCTTCCCAAATACATCTCTGCCCAGCGTCATTGAAGCTAATTTTCGAAAGGGCACAGACCCTTGGTTTGCTTTGAGACAGCCACGAGCAAGAGAGCCACCCGACACTCTGACTTCCTGGTATGTCCTGAAGCACTCATGTCTCTTGGAATTTCAAATGAAAGTGACCCACATAGTATTTTTATGAAACATTCAAACATTCTCACGATTAATCAGCTGCAGATCAGTGGCTTTAGATGCATTTTTGGACCATTCCCAAACATTTTAAACTAATAATAGTTACAGTGGAAAAATCACATTTTAACTTAAATTACTGCTACTACTGCTGCTTTTTCATAAGCTCTACAGTGACAATATGACTCCACAGACTCTATGAAAATGCAGGAGCAACTGCTGGAACATCATACATATTTTGTAAGGGAGCTGGCTATGAAAATGTATCTAGCCAAGAATAAAATCTCAGGCCCCACAGAGAGATTGTTTTTGCCCCATCCAGGTGCTACGGGTGAGTCTGCCACCTTTCACCCCCTTTGTGTCATTTGGCAAGTGTGAGGTCGTGGTAAAAGAACCATGGAAGTGAATCCTTAAAGGTGTATAACACGACCACGAAACAATGCAAGGTCAAGTTTCCATTAAAAAAAATAGGAGGGGGTATCTTTTTGATCTTTGTCTTGTTCCACATGCAGTGCTGTGGTTTTACTAGATAATTACTTGGCACCTCCTAGCGCTCATTAGACGCTGTACAGAAATCAAGTACTGCATCTCCTAAAGGTATACCTGTTAATTTCTTGCAATGGCTCCCTGATGATTCTCCTAGCAATATAAGCTGGATGGGGCACTATGCACTGCATGGACAACTAAGCAGCCATCTGTTTTACGACAGCAAAGCGCACAGTTGCATGCGGACTTTCTGTTTTCTTTCCTTATCTCATTATCTGAAAACTACAAATGCCAAGGAGAAGATTTAAAGACTCCCTAATAAATAAAATGGCCAGCTTGGTGTTGATGAAAAATGAAAACATCTCACAAAGTATTTGAAGTGAGGCTTTGAAGAGATGTAAATGTACATGTGACCGATCAGAGCCTTGAGGGTCAACTATAAAAACTGTGAAGAAGCAGAAGTCAGCCTTGTTTAAATATAGTTCTAGTAAAGCTTTCTAAAGACATGCAATGAACAAACCATTTTAAGTCAGTTGTGGCTTTGCATCACTGAGAGATACAATGAGTCTCTTTTGGTTTGCAATATGAAATATATTTTGTTTTGGTAAATTATTTTATAATACTATTTTAGCTGCTAGGTTGATTGGAGGTTTAGAACCACCGGTCTATCCTTCTCAGGACAATGACTGCTGCATATATATAGCGCTTCACAAAACCAATGGGCAGCCACTTTAACCACCAGCACTGTGTAACACCCAGCCAATAACAGCAGCCATTCTGAGCCAGTATGCTCATCACACAGCAGCTAAGGTGGTGAAGGGCCAGGAGAGGGTTCACCCATTTGACATAGGGGATGATTGGGAGGCCAGAAGGGAAAGGGCCACAGTGGGACGTTTTAGCCAGGACACCAGTCTATCATCGCTAATCTTAAAAGATTACCAATGGGAGGTGAAAAACTCAGGACTTAAAAGAAAGTCAAAACTGACATCATTTATACAGATTCAAGGTAGTGAGATTTCATACATTTGAAGAATATTTGACTTCAGTTTGGCGACTGCACTTTTCACCTGACTTATCTTCATGTATGAAAACAAGTGGCAATGGTGAATGGCTAATATTTAAAACTAAGCAACCGAGATCCTGTGTTGTCATGAGCTTAAGGAACATTAAGACCTTTCTTAGAGATTAGACTCTAAGACATTTCTTGTTATTTATCCCACCACTGATACTCCAATAATCGATATGCCTGAACTGACACACATTATACGGAGCTCAAAGTGTACCCAGTTCCACAACAAGCTTCTTCTTATCCCTGAGATTGTAATCTATCTTCCTTCCAATAGGCATCCACACACGGATATCATGTCACTCCTGGCGAGACGCTTAGCAGAAGCTGCTTTCTGCTGATGCTCAGGTTCTGGGAGAAAGGTCACCTCCCCTCCTTCCTCCAGCAAGCAAATCAATAGGCAAGCAGGCAGAGGTTTCTGAAATGCACTCTTGTTTCGGTCAATGCTGTTTTTTGAAACGTTCTTGTCGGTGGTGGCCGACATCCCACAACGTGCTGTTGGCTTACAGGCCTCCCCTCAGGGTCAGATCAGGCCGACATGGACATGACAGGTCCAGTGTCACTGCTGTGCACTACCACTTGATCCCCTGATGACTGTCCTGATTGTACAACCTTAACTTTAATTTTTTTAACAAAGGTAACTGAAGGACTGGAGATATTCCAGGGCGGCCCTTTGATGTTACTCAGTTGCCGTCTTCCTGTCAAGAATCTTGATGTTCCTTAATCAGCTGTCTCAATTTGCTGTTTTTGCTGATTAGGTCAAGTTGGGAGCTCCCAGACCTAAGGGACGGAAAAATCCAGGCGATAAGTGATTCGGATGGAGTGAACTACCCCTGGTATGGCAACACCACGGAGACATGCACCATCGTGGGGCCCACCAAGAAGGATACAAAGTTCACCGTTAGCATGAATGACAACTTCTATCCGAGTGTGACCTGGGGTGTGCCGGTGAGCGACAGCAACCTGCCGTTGCTGAGTAGCATCTGGCGGGACCAGAGCTTCTCCACGTGGCTAGTGGCCATCAACCAGGGTTCAGGTGAGACCCTGGTGCTACAGACAGTGCGTTGGAGGATGCAGCTTCACATAGTGATCGACCCAGACAAGCCTCTGGGCCAACGGGCCACACTGATGGAGCCTGTCATACAAGAACAACCGCAGATCCTTGGCAAGAATGAGCCCATCCCAACCAATGCCATGGTCAAACCCAACGCCAACGATGCCCAGGTCCTTATGTGGCGACCAAGTGTTGGGGAGCCCATAGTGGTCATCCCACCCAAATATTGACCATGGTGACCCATGGTAACTTTCTAAGAACAACAATGACATGAAATTGGATGGGGGAAAATTTGATTTTTGAAATGACAGTTAATGCAACCTTTCTACCTTTAAAGAGGGTCGGGTATCACTGTGCTCAAGTCATTGCAAAAAAAAAGGAAGAAAAAAAAAGAAACCTTGCATTTTTTGACTTGCTTTTCATTGGGAACATTATTCTTGCGTGATTAATGTACATGTTGGAAACAAACACCCAAGGTCACACCTTCTGTATTCAACTTTTACCTGTTTATTTATGGAGTGAAAGGAATATTATATATATATTTTGTTACAGGGGGCATTGCTTAGTTAAATAAGAACTGAACATAGCGCATGGAAGGTAATGCTGTTCATGGTTACACTTTCATTTGCCGCATGAGTCATCCACCCACACTGCCTTAAGTTCGCATCGCTTTTCACCCAGAGATTACTGCCTTAACCGATAAGCTTCCCGCTTTTCCCACCATTTTTGTTCTTGATGCCTGAGGTGCGAACAGTTCAGGATGAAGAGAACGGGGGCCGCGCTTGCCAGCAGGGAACGTGCCCAAACCCATGAGAATACCTCTTACCCTCAAATAACCGTGGACTCATGAACCAGTTCAGGCAAACCAAACATAGATGTTATGCAACAGACAGACACATATAGCCAGGGGTGTCGGAGGGGCATGGATACTCTGGCAGATTCAGGAGGCCCAGCACTTTACAGGGACCCGAATCCTACTGTGAGGCATGTTCAAGCAGCCCAAGGTTTTATCAAGGGGCCCAGAATTTGTAGCTACGGCCCTGTGTTTAAATTGTGCTTAACTGAACATTCAGAACCTGGTGCAGACTAGACTATGGTACATGACTATAATATCTAACAAGTCATGTGGCAGGAGTAGCCAAAGATCTATCGATTAGTCTCAGACTCTTTCTTCTTAAGCCAAACGTCCAGACGTGACCCTGCAAGTTATTTGGCTTTTTGTGGTCAATCCTGCCTTCACATGAGAGTCTTCCAGTTCGGTGTCGGTCCCTGCCAGTGAGCCTGTCAACCCGCCGGACTGCCCCCCTTGGCTTTAAGCAGAGATGGCCGGCCTGCCCGATCAATATCGATATTAACAAGCAATCAGATGTGTATGCCAGGAGTCTGCGGGAAGGTTTAATGAAAACATTTAATAACTCCAGCAGTGGAGCAGCACTTTGAGAAGCGTCATTAGAATAAATAAATCATTCTCACTTTTAGAACCTCTGCAGCTTCTGAAGGCTGGAGAATGTGCACAGCGTTTCATGCCCCCCCCCCCCCCTTTCCATCCAATTAGATCGCTGCAGTTTGTTAGGATTGCAATTGATGCAAGGACAAGCAGGCAAGCGATCAGGCACCACGTGGCCGTCTCAAGCCTGACTGTAGTCGCTCCTTGTACAATATTTGCATTTTGTTTTATTATCTCAATCTATCAATCAAATTGCTTGGGAGATGACAGCCAGGATATGTGACACCTAAGCCATGTGTTCTCAGGCTAAATTTCAACCGGAAAAGGGGAAGAGTGTGTTAATTTGAATAAAAATACATTTTTCTTTATCTCTCAAAAAAAAAAAACAGTAGCAGGAAGGACGTTTGTCACTCACAGGAAGACGTCACCGGAATGAGGACTGTTAGAGGGAAGCAGTATATTTGCCTGAAAGTCATCAGATTACACTGCCTTTCATTCTGCTGGCCTTTGAGAAGTGTCGATGGGTCTTGCTGTTCGGTCTCAATCCGAGCTGAGCAGAGCTACTAGGCTAGAAGGACAGCAAAAAAGAGACATGTGCGTACCTTTAGCATCTAGCTGTTAGCGTCATAAACAACTAGCCATTTTGACTGACTGGATTTCTGTTAAAAAAGGCTGCTGATAGTTGAACTAGTCTGGTGTCTGAAAAGCCCTGCTTTGTCTACTTCAGTCTTCATCCAATTGTATACTCCATGTATTTTTGACGGCCTCTTAGTCATAGCTGTAGCCAGGTACATGCGCTGCGACAGAGTTGTCAGTCAAACCTCAAGACAATTACTTCTTAATAGTATTTTTTATTTGCAAATTGTGTTTGAGTCAACATTGTGAAGCCATCCGTACCAAATATGATTAAATTGTTATTAGAAAGTGTTTTCCCTCTCCCCCCCCTCCCATCTGAGAGAGAAAGAAGCTGACAAGTTAATCCAGCCTTATAATCTAACAGACATGTATATTTATGGCTCCTACTATAATGTGGATCGTAGAGCTTTTTTCTCGCGCAAGCCCGAGACAGACGGGCTCGGTTTGAGGTGGGCGCTACAGTCAGATGCCAGCAGCTGCCAGACCTTTACAAACAAGATGCCAAATGTCACATCCGTCTGTGTTTTATGTGATAGGTGTCACGGCCCCCAGGGTCCAAATTTTGAAACGCCGATGTCTGACGCAAAATGGACAAAGGGCCTAAGAGGGGCTGGGGGTGAGGCTTGCTTTTACTGTATGGACTCCATATGATGAAATGTCCTCATCTTTCATTAGTGGTTCCTGGCATCAACGTGGCCATGCAGTAATGATGCAAATGTAGAAAGGGGCTGTTACTCAACAGTGAGACTGGTGTTGGGGTGGAGAGTGGGGGGACAGGGTCAGAAAGTGCTTTTAAAATACTGCAGATTTATGCCAATTACAGAAGAGAACGTTACCTGGTTCATGCATGCCTCTGTTTTATGGGCTCTCCTAGGAATACTGGACATGTATTCGTTATAAAAGTTTCTGTTTCTTTGAAGGAATTACCCTGGTTAGGCCTCTTTTTTGGAAAATGACACGCCAGACTATGGTATCGCTTATGCCACGGCTCAGAGCAGGAGACTGCTGGATCCTGAGGGGTTGTCAGAGAGGGGGCCTTTCTGAAGGATGCCGGGATGTTCAGTATCGCCACCTCTTCACACTGTCGAGCTGCCACGATGTCGGCCCGCACAGGGTGCTCTCCTGATTCTCGCACACCCCACCTTTGATCTCCTGAGGTAGGAAATCCCTCGTGATGGGGGGTGACCGCTGAGTCCTCACAGCACCATTTCGCGGGGAGAGAGCCAAGCCCGACTCGGGAGACATCAGCACTTACCCCGACATCCTCGATGACGTCTTTGTCGATCATGCCAGTTTTCGCAAACGTACTGTAGAGCACTGCACAGGTAGCACAGCTAGCTGGGGGATTCTGAGGTGCTGTCAGGCCACTGTGTAATCAAGTGCTTGCCCCAGATCAGGAAGTCTTTCTGGAAGAGCCCCCCTGAGGTGGGGGTGGGACGGAATACCCCTTCTACTAACTTCTAATTCTCTACACGATGGTGAAGACCAGCCCCAGCTCAGTCTCCCATGGTCCAGGCTGTGAGAATCACCCCTGAGGCATACCTGGATGCTGCAGTAGTAGTCTCACGTTGAGTCTCCCTACCTCTGCAAAAACACACATTCTACAGCTAGGAATCCCAGCCTTGGTTACTTTCGTCCTCTGCTTTTCTGTTCTGTTAGATTTACGTGCATGGAGCACATTTGTTTTTGGTATTTTTTGGACATGTTTGACGTTAATATTTTGTCGAGGATTTACCTGCATAGTGACAATTAGTAACAGGACAAATTAATAAAGATAAAACACAAATAGTGGCATTGTTTTTTTTTTCTGTTATTCAAATTTTTGTTTCCCTATGTTGATTTTTTTGTCATTGACATTGATACTTGAAAATAGAATTATTCTGGGATATATGAAACTGTGAAAATGGACAAAAAAAATAAAATAAATTTTTTGATGAATAAAAAGATGCAGCTAGCTGTTTTCTCTTTCGTGTTACCAAATCTATTGGACACATCACTTATTTATCTTTCAGACAAATGCTTTTGGTACTGGCACCACCTGTCATAATCATGAGATGATCTGTAACTGGAACCCAGAGGTACTGGCCATCGTCCAGGTGGCAAAGTAACACCCAGCCAAACTGGTTGCGTGGAACATTTCACTCCATTTCATTCTCCAGACCACGTGCAGTTCAGCTTGCTTTCACCTCAAGCCAGCTGGTCGATTCTGAAAATAAGCACGTGCTGTGCGGGTATGCTAGGCTAGCTGTAAAAATTTTCATGCTGCTCAATCAACCTTAGTGGGCTGTACATTTGCTGCACATTGCTTTCCCAGAACAGACAAGTGACCTCATTTGCTGAGCGTTGAGAAACGTTTTCTCATTTCGGTCATCCTGGTCGGTCAAGGGGTAGCTGAAGGTGCTCTCGCAGCAAGGTGACAGCACACTGAGTTCAGACCACGAAACTGGGGGAGGGGGGGGAGTAGGAACCACTGACTATCACAATAAAACGATGTTAAGGGCCAAAGCAGTTATTTTGATGTAACCTTGCCAGGGCTCACAGAAGGACATGATAAATTGCATCCTGAATGTTGGCAGGAACTAAAGGCTGGATGCAGTTGGACACAAAGACAAGGGAACTCAAAGGACTCAGCATTACGCTGTGAATGCTGGGGACACAGGGAGCTGATACTGAACAAGGACTGGCCATAATAGTCCAGATCGGCGTACGACCTTCATGGAAACTGGCAGATCTGAGCCACGGGATCAAAGTAAATTGGTGTTGGTTGTTGGAGGTTGCAGTACATGCAGCTGTCAAAAAGACTTCGGGTTCTTTGTAGGTGTGACGGAAATGAGTGCGTTTCATGTGTGGGTGGGGGAGTAGCTACCTTTGCACGCAGATGTGTGATAAGTGATACTTTTGCAAAGCCAAAAAAAGATGGATGTGTTTCTCAAACACCTCAGCTGCTTGGCGCAGGCTCACAGGAAGTTGTGATGAAGAAAAAGTCCGGAGTACGTCAGTCCCTCGATTTTCATTTAATATGGTACATGGGATTGCCCAAGATAGAAAAAAATGCAATTTCAAGGATTTAAGGTTAGATTAATACTGCGGTGTTTAGCAATGTTCAATCACAACTTCAAAGAAGGATTTCTGTAACAAAATGTTCCCAGAAAACAACACGGCTGGCATGGTTGATATCTGCTTTGCTGATATGGGATAATTGATTTAAGGGGAAGCCAGTAGCTGTCCATCAAGTGAACATGATGCTCACGTCAATTTGATTGCAGGGGATTATGGGATTGGGAGGAAGTTTTATTTAATCCTGCATGACTACAATAATTTTTCAGCAAATGCAATAAACCAGGGCAAGACTGAGGAGAACTTCCATTCCAAATTAATTTCTCTTTTGTTATACATGACGAACAGCTGACTTGCAATGGAGACCTTTTCACTGGTGACGCCCGCTGGCATTGTGGCCTAGATTAAGGATTTTAACCTTGCACAGGTGCCAGAGCCTTGAGGTTCTCTGCACACTGACAGTACGGGTTATTAATGCCTCTGTACACAGGAAGCAGCACGATGATGCGGCTGTACCCACGGAAAAAGACAAACTAGGAAACGTACACAGAGAAGATGGTGTACTTTTGGTGGTGCACCCCAGACACTCTATAACTGACTCGTAGTTAAAGAGACGCGCCAGCCTTCATTACCGCTGGGGGTGGGGGGTGCTGACCCGAGTACGGTGAATGCTATTCTGTAGTGGTATAAAACAATGGAGGTTTGTTTGTGGTTATATATTTTAGCGATGGCACAAGATTGGTGAAAGAAACTTGGGATTGAAGTTCAACAAATCAAACATTTCCTACATCCCATTCAGCTCCAGCATGGCGTGCAAGACTGTAATAATAAATCTGTATTGATAAATCTGTAGCAAATTTAACATCAACGAACTTGTGCTCGTCAGCACCAGCCACCAATCAGTTACTGTCTGCTAAGAATACCAGCGATCTTCCAATCATATGTCATCAGCCAAAGATTCGCTGTTCATCTCATCGCTGCAAAAATCTCTGGTCTCCTCATGCAGTTCCAAACATATAGTTACACCATTCAGGGGCTGTCAGTGTTTCCACCTTGAGCATTGATAGTGGGATCTAGCACCCAGCGGTGCCGGGTTTAGACGTTCCAAGGCGCTGGGGACAGAGGAAGGAAACAAAATCACATCAATCATCACCAGACTCGGACTATGTCAACACCCACCTCATGCTGACGACGCAGCATCTTACAGCAAATCCACAGCAAGTGTGGAAACTCATCCGTCCTCTTGGTCCTCTGGCAGGATCTTCAGTTTTTTCAGGAAGCTACCATCACTTCAGCAGTCATCCAAACTCTCCTTCATCTTAAATTTCTCTTTTTGAATCCTTCATCGTCCTGTCATTCCATTATCTTTTAAAGGGGGGGGGGCACACAGGAATTCATTTTCCCTAGTTTCTTATATTTATATTTCTCCAGAGAATCTCTGCTTGTTTCCTTCACATCACTGACTCTGGCCAACAAATATACATTTCCGAAGGTAATGTGTTGCCTGGGGTTTTAAAGATCACAACAGTCCCCATAAAGACAAAAACAAACACAAAACTCTTCTCATTCATCTCCATACTATAAACTTTTCCCAGTTGCTTTAGTATCTCCAGTTTCTTCTCATCTGCAGTAACCCGCCGTCAGCTTTAGCATCGAGCCCAATGCGTCAGACACATCGAATGCATGTGGCTGAGAAACAAAGTTACATTTTGTTTGCATTCATAAACGGCACAAACGCCCCTGCTGGGGTTTCATGTGTCCCGGTGATATACGGACGTTGGCAGCGCTGCCAGCGATCGATATGAACCTCGAATGGCTGTGGAACAGAGCCTTGGTTCCGATTGACTGAACGAGGCAGCATCACGCCACGGGCTCAAATTCAATCCACGACGAGGTCTCGCCTCCATTGCTCACCACCACAATTAACATACAGCATTAATCTCAGCCATTGTCCTAAAAGGAGACAGCTGAAATGACCAAGGCAAGGTTGTCATCTCAACAGACCTGCGCTGGAACTTATCTCATCAAAAAATGTAATTATATTTCTGATTATAATACACGCACCAGCGAACATCGTTTTAATCCCCAAATTTGAGGCCTTGATTGCATTTAACCGCAGTTCAGGAGACACTGCGATAGACTGGACCAGTCCGTGCCCTTCAAACATTCCTGGACCCTGCATTCAGAGCTATATTTGCAGGAGTCTGAGTGCCTGTGTGTGTCTGGGGTTTCACTGTAAACCGCAGCAATTCCCACCTGTTCTGCCCCATAGTGC
This sequence comes from Pollimyrus isidori, assembly GCA_019775955.2. Classification (NCBI taxonomy): domain Eukaryota; kingdom Metazoa; phylum Chordata; class Actinopteri; order Osteoglossiformes; family Mormyridae; genus Pollimyrus; species Pollimyrus isidori. Next base: position 4,629,329 of record JABFDZ020000118.1, read on the forward strand.
AAAATCACTCCTAGTTTTAGCCACGCTGACACTGCAAACTAAAGTGAAGAAATCCGGGGAATCCAGGTCCTCTGAGAACCCGTGTGGATGACTGTGTTAGGGTTCCATATGGAAGTGGAAATATGTGAATAAATGCCAAATGAACCAGGGCGTTGCTCCAGGAAGAATGATGCAGCATTCCAGTACAACCATTTCAGGTATTCATTTCAGTCAGATCTTGCTCTGTGTGGAACTTTAATATGTAGCAAATCCATTTTTCTTCAGTTCAGTTGTCGGTGCCTGTCAGACCCTTTCCAAAAAATTAGAATATTATGGAAAAGTTTATTTCCATAATTCCATTCAAAACGTTAAACTTTCATAGACTATAGATTCAGGGCCCACAACTTAAACGATTTCAAGTACTTTTTAAGTTTTCAAGTTGTTTATTTTCACATAATTCGGGCTTCCAGCTCATAAAACCCACGAAAGCAGGAATTCAAAAAATTAGAATACTGTGAAAACATCACCATTTACTTCTCAGTTTTTGCAAAAAAAAAAAAAAAAAAAGAAATTAGGATCACATCAAATCAATCAAAATATGGTACTTTCAAAATGATATCTTCAATAGTTGATTGGGAACCCCTTTGCCTTAATCACTGCCTCGATGCGCTGTGCCATTGATGCAATCAGCCTGTGGCATTGCCTGGGAGTTATGTAAGCCCAGATTTCCTTGATGTTTGCTGCCAGCTCTTTGTTTTTGGGTCTGGTGGACCTCATTTTCCTCTTGATAATACCCCATAGATTTTCAATGGGGTTTCAATGGCCAGTCAAGCACTGTGATGGCATGGCCATCAAACCAAGTTTTGGTGCTTCTGGCAGTATGGGCAGGGGCCAGGTCCTGCTGGAAGATTAAATCTGCATCTCCATACAGATCCTCAGCAGAAGGAATCATGAAGTCCTCTGAAACATTCAGGTAGACTGTTGCAGTGACCTTGGATTTAAGAAAGCAGAGTTTACCAACACCTGCACCGGACATTGCACCCCAAATCATGACTGACTGTAGATATTTCACATAGGACCTCAAGCAGCTTGGGTTTTGTTCCTCACCCGTCTTCCTCCAAACCCTTGGACCTTGATTCCCAAATGAAAGGCACACTTTACTTTCATCGGAAAAGAAGACCTTGGACCACTGGCCAACAGTCCAGTCCTTCTCCTTGGCCCAGCTGAGATGCTTCCGACGTTGGCTCAGGCTCAGAAGTGGTTTGACCCGAGGAACCCAACAGTCATAGCCCATCTCCTGGATGCGTCTCAATGTGGTGCTTTTTGAAGCTGTGACTCCTGCCTCATTCCACTCTTTCTGGATCTCCGCCAGAGTCTTGACTCTTCTCTGTTTGATAATCCGCTGAAGGCCACGGTCATCTCTTCTGCTGGTGCATCTTCTCCTGCCACATTTTGCCCTTCCACTAGACATTCCATTGATATGCTTGGACACAGCACTCTGTGAATAGCCAGCCTCCTTAGCTATGAACCTTTCTGGCTTACCCATCCTATGGAGGACATCAATGATGCTCTTCTGGCCAGTTGTCAAGTCTGCAGTCTTCCCCATATTGAACCTCACTGAAACCATTGAACCAAAGTTAAGCAATTTAATGACACCTGGGAAAACCTGTGCAGGTGCTTTGAGTTTAGTAGATGAGCTGTGTGTAACAATCAGTTTAAAACATTCATGCCCTGTAGAATTGGGCTGATGTCTTCACAGTGTTCTAATTTTTTGAATTCCTGATTTCATAGGTTTTATGAGCTGGAAGCCCAAATTATATACAAATAAACAACTAAGTTTTTGAAATAGTTCAGTCCTGCTTCTAGGAGCCTGATATGATCTGTCCTAGCAGTGCTCTTCACACCTGCACTTAATGTTTCCCATTCCTTTTGAAGGTCACTCGACGTGATCCTGCGAATCTTGAAGCACTGCTGGATAAGTTAGCGGTCATCTCTGGCATTAGAATCTCGCTTCCTCCTTTTACCTGCCTGGTTTCTGGTCGTTCCCAGTGTCTTCTGTTTCACTCCTAAAATTTCGAACCTGGAAGCATCCTGCTGCTCAGCGTATCCTTCTGCCAGCAGAACCACAATTAAACCATGATCTAAAAAAATTATAGTGGTCTTTTAATTTTTTCCATGGCTGTATATATAAAAACATGCTGTATACAGTCATACAGTTTTATATTTTATTGATATTCCAACCACTTATCCAATAAGGTACACCCTGGACAGGATACTCATCATTGGGATCTCACACACACACACACAACTTAAGGCCACTTCACCTATGTTTTTTTTAAAAAGATGAAACATTGATTTCAGATGAGTATCTGATTTTTACACTTAACTACCTGCAGACAGAAGGTCTCCTGTCCTTGTTTTCATCAGCCAGATATTGCTAATTGATCTCATTATCAGGAACCTTGCCGTGCCTGCAATTTGAAATACACTGCTATCTTGTCAGCTGAAAGTAATTAGAAATTCTTCTTTGTTAATTGGTTTTGGGGTAGGGGAGGGCTCTGCTAGCCCATTTCACAGCAGACAGGAAAGTGTGTTGACACAAAATGTGCCAAAATGCACTGCTGCCAGTCTGGAATGCAGAAGGTGAGACAACTTGACTGCAAAGTCTCTCAAATTAGATTCAACATGTACTGAAATAGATCCACTTCCTTAAGACGAAAGTAAGAAGTATAGTCTGCACTGTAGCCCAACAAAATCAGAGGAAAACATAAAAATTCATCCTTTAAAATGTAAATAAAATGATGCAACAGCTCTGGCCTGTCAGCCTGGCACAGAACAACAAAGGCAGCTGACATCAAAGCAGGGTTCCCCCCCGCAAGCTTGCTGCTGCCTGAATTGTGCTTCTTCCTTTCCCTACATGTGACCTCTTGATTGAGCCACATCTTGCCTGCAAACTTCTTTCCCCAGAAAAACAATAAAGCTCATCTGTTGACTCCAGAAGACACGTGATGGATTGTATAGCGAAGGTGTTCTTTTGCGAACCCACATATTTATTCTGCAAAATAATGTACTTGGGAGGGGAGAGTGAGGGGACGTGTTATAGTCCTTAGAAATGGTAAGATGCTTAATGAGCCTGGGGCAGAAGCCCTGAATGAATCTGACAGACCTCTGAATGATTCATTTAGCTCAGATGTTTTAGCAGCCATATTCGCAGTTTAAAAATCCCATTCTTCAGGGCAGTTCTAGTCCAAGGCAGTGTTTCTCGAAGCCGATGCAGTGGTACGACTGTCATAACTTCAGAGAGAGAGACCTTCGGATAGATGAAGTCCCTGGGGTTTGCCAATGATGCCTTAAGATCCTGGAAACGTTCCTGGAAATGGTGTGGTGGAAACGTTTAACTCATGCAAAAACATTTTTCAAATTAAAATAGCTTAACATAGACATATAAATTTGCCTTCCTACAAGAAGACCAATAATCTCTTCGGCTTTCTCAAATGGGGGTGTGGGGGGGAGCAAACCTTGACACCCAGTGGTGTCAGGAATTACAGAAATGCCATAAAAGGCACAGATGGATCTCAAAACACACAGAAGTGATGACCTGCTTTGACTTCCGCTTGCTTCTCCCGTCATTTCATCTTACCCGTCGTAAATATGTAACCGTTCAGCCTCATTTTCATGACATCTTTAAAATCCCGGACAGCTCATCAGCTGCAAAGGATTTGGCACGTCGGGCAGGGTTCAAAGCAGCAGATTAGTGAGCGGAATGCCACCCACGATCCAAACAGACATCTCCGAGCCTATAGGACCACCAATAATATTACTACGACTAACAGTAACACATAAATACTTAATGCTAACTCAGTCTCTACTGAAGTACAAATGAACATATGACGTGAATATATATAGTATCCACTTTAGATAAAAGATGCATCACAATTCATTAATGATGAACAAATATGAGATCAATATTTCACTTGTGCTATTCATTATTTGTTCCTTCAGTAAATCCATCAGTAGTTCACAAACGTTTACAGGATTAACAAACGTAACAAATGAAAATTGAGGATGAAAGATGCATCATAATTCATTAATGCTAAACAAATATGAGATCAGTATTTAACTTGTGTTATTCATGACTTGTTCCTTCAATAGGTCCGTCGGTGGTTCCGGGTTTACGGAATTAAGATATAGTAATTGCTTGACCTAAAAACGTGTCACAATTCATTAACTAATGATGAACATGAGATCAATATGTAACTAAAACTTATTTTGTGGTTAATGCATACAAATGTAATGGCACAATACTATATTATTTGTGCTCCCTCAAGTAAAGTGTTAACGGACTAACAATACTGATAATATAATATTTCATGTCACATAGGGTAACATACTTCATTTCCTACCAGACAGACCCACAGGCAAAGGAAGCCGTCTTGAGCTCAGGGCGCTAAAACTTAGAAACCGGCAAACTTTACTGAAGATGGCTTTTATCATCAATAGCTATTAATAGCTAATAGCAATAGTCTGTTTGAAGATGTAATAATAAAATCGCCTGTAAGCCGTTGTGTGATAACATGACGTTATGTTCTTCTTTGACAAAATGGACAAGAAGGGGTGCTGAAAAACCCCCAGCAACCCTACTTAGAGCACTACTAAACCCACCAAAGATACACATCATGTGCCGTTTCCATAGCATTAGTGACTTTAGTCAATATATGATACTACTGAGCTTTTGAAATGCAATACGAATTAACCTTAATCAGTACACACAAGCTTTTAGCCAAATGAATGCTATTTTTCCCCATCAGAAAGGACAGCTAAAGGAGACAGGGTCTGCAGTGTTTTAGCATTATTCCTGTCCATAGTAATACATTTTCAGGTTTCTTATCAAGGCTAAGCGACAAGGATGCCAGTAAATTGAGATTTTCACTGCTAAAATGAAGGACAAAAATCATCACCTCATTCTTCGATATTGCAGTAATCTAAAGGCAACGGCTTTTTAAAGTAATGAACTATTCCTAGAAGTGGAAGGCAGCCAACCCTAAGAGGCAGCATAATAAGTAGTAAGAAATTCAATGGGGGGGGGGGCTAATTTAAAGCCCAAAGCTACCATTAGAGATATGCCCATAACGTAACGGAGAACCTGTGATTATACTTTTTTACCATTTATAGTTTTAGACTAGTTTGCGTGTCAGAGTTCTGAAATGAAATATAAGCACTAGACCTTCATTGTATATAAAACAAATGAGATTGTCCAGAAAATGTCCTGAAATCAACTCATGATGAGCCACAACTGTTCTCAGGTAAATACCAGGAACAGGTGTGACTCATCACAAGCCAGGCAGTAGGTCTCCAGGACAGGAGTTGGAGACCCCAGTCATAGATCAAGAGCCAAGCCAGCAACACTACATTGAGGAACATACACTCACCTAAAGGATTATTAGGGACATCTGTTCAATTTCTCATTAATGCAATTATCTAATGAACCAATCACATGGCAGTTGCTTCAATGTATTTAGGGGTGTGGTCCTGGTCAAGACCATCTCCTGAACTCCAAACTGAATGTCAGAATGGGAAAGAAAGGTGATTTAAGTAATTTTGAGCGTGGCGTGTTTGTTGCTGCCAGACTGGCCGGTCTGAGTATTTCACAATCTGCTCAGTTACCGGGATTTTCACGCACAACCATTTCTAGGGTTTACAAAGAAT
>JABFDZ020000118.1:4653127-4667524 GCA_019775955.2 Pollimyrus isidori
CCCCCCCCCCCCCCCCCCCCCCCCCCCCCCCCCCCCCCCCCCCCCCCCCCCCCCCCCCCCAAATAGAGCAAAGGATCACAACACAGACCTAATCAAGTAATCAGAAAGGAGAGATTCTTTAATGGTTATATAACTTCAGAGCTGATGACACGCTCCTGCCAAACATATGGCTGATCCAGGACAGGCATATGAAGTGTAAGGAAACGCTAAATTCAATTAAGGTAACCAAAACAGCCAGTGTCGGGGGGGTACTTTTTGTTCTTTGGGGTGGGAACACTTTCTTTGTCGAACGGTTATGCAAATAGCCTGCCTCTAAAATGTAATAACACAGTCTTTAAAGCATTTGTGAACTCTAAAAACAATGATAAATGAGGTTACAATGAATGATAATAATATTGGATGCAAAGACCCAAGAGACCCCAGCTCATACAAAAGCAGCAGAGGTAACCTTCCATCTGATTTCTAAACATACACTTCATTGCCTCGAAAAGAAATTGTTAAAATTGCAAAACTTTTTCCCCCCTATGACAGACTGAAAATGTTTTAGCGAAATCAACTCCCTGCACTATAATGTCTGTATATGGAATTAAAAAAAAAAGTCCCATCTTAAGCTGACAGGCGAAGCAAGAACTGTACATGCACAAGTGCGATGTTGAAGTACCATAAGTAAGGCACCGCGTGAGGTGGGAAAGCACCTTTTAAAGGGAATGCTGAATTATGGGATGCTTGAGACTCTGGGGAAAAGCAGAAGCCCTTGTTTTGATCCAGCTGATGTAATACAATGCAGAACCACCATTGAAATTCAGAAAGGAGATCACAAAGAGATATGAATCAAGATTGCAATTTTTTTAATGATTAGTTGAGCAGCCCTACTGAGAATTCACTTAAAGGTATCAGGATCCTAGAGGACACAGACAAACACCGGCCCATCTCCCATCCCACACACACGCAACCCCCCCCTCCCTCGGAACGGTCACAATTATGATGATATCCACCTCTCATTTCACCAACAAATTTTTATTTGCAAATAAAAAGTCAGCATCTGAGGGCGAGACACTGCAGCTTGTAATTCATATTGATTCTTTTGCTGCCCTTCTCCAACTGACCCCATGAAATATATGTTCTTGTAAAGTCAAAACTCCTCAGTTCAGTTAGGGGAGGGGTCTCCAACTCCTGTCCTGAAGAGCTACCATCCAGTAGGTTTTCTATCATGCCTGGCTTCTGATGAGCCACACCTGTTCCTGGTATTTACCTGAGAACAGGTGTGGTCCATCAGAAGCCAGGCATGATAGAAAAACTTACTGGACGGTAGCGCTCCAGCACCAGAGTTGGAGACCCCTGAGCTTTCAAAAGACCCCTAGTTTTCAAAAAAGAAGCCTGTATCTCAAAGCATGACTTCTTTGCTTAGTCGGACTTGTCAGATTTATGACACTGCAGTTTAAACAGACTCTTCTCTTTGTTCGCTTGCATTAAGCCCAGACTAGATTAAATCCGACAAGCTATCCCACTAAGCAAGAAATCCTGCTTCCTGATACAAGCCCCTGGCAGTGCCCAAGGAGCCCATTTCTCACACACCCTGCATGGCCTGAGGGTGGATTATTAATAAAATAAAAAAAAAAAAGTGTAAAGTGTAAAAAAAATAAAAATAAAAAAAACATTGAGCACTTCAGCCTCAGATAATAAACGCTAAACAATTAAAACATTTTATGGGCACAGACAATATTACACATGCCGCCCAGGAAAAGACGCCTGCAGTTATCTGATGCTAATTTACATCTCACCCACAATCCTGCGGGATCTCTTACCCACCAGAGGTGCTCTTTAAAGCTGGGAAGGGCTCCTTCCTGATATGAAGCAATGGAGCTGGAAACCTGACCTGAACAACATTTATGTTGTGCCAGATACTTAACGAGGTATCTAACGAAGGTGTACGTGAAAAGAAAAAAAAAAGGACCAGAGAAAAATCAGACTTGGGATGTGACACAGCAAAAATGTATGGTAGCCGCCCAGGGACCACTAATAAACATAGTTAACCGTTTAGAGGGAGACGGACACCCATTAAGAGGGTGTCCTGAGGCGCCTGGTGGGTCATCACACGCTGCTGACAGTCCATTAACCACAAGCAGTCCAGACAGTAACTTTACACTTTACCCTAAACCACTATTTTTATAGACTCAAAAAAAAGAGAGAGTGGAGAAAACACACATTTTTAATGCCAGACTGTCACTCAGGATTCTGCAGCCGTCCATATGGACGAAGCGGAAGCAGTCGTCCGGCAGCCAGTTACCAGAATGATCAAAGGACAGCTACAACAGAGGGCGAGTTTAAAGTAAATGTGTGTAACGAGTGACAGGTTAATTTGGTTCTTTTCTTTATATAATTCCTCCCTGTCAGTCAGCTGGCGCATTGGGTGACTTATTTTAACATAACTGTTTTCCATCTATGTCACGCATGAGCGCACGGCACAGTTTCTGCTTTGCGGCGTGCTTAGAAAGATCACACAATGCAAATAAATCACGCGAGATACAGAACGTAGAGAAATGCAGTATTAATGCTAAACAAGAATGTTGGTTGCTGCCAGATAAGACAAAGTGAATTATGTTCTCGACGCCTAAAGTCTTTGGATCAAACTTATTTTGGCCGGGAGGAGAAACACCCCCCATTAACATTAAGACTCCACACTCTGGACAAAAGTCTGCTGCTGGCCTGTCCCCTCCAGAGCACACCCAGCCTTAATGTGCCATGATCAGTGAGACACCAGAGCGATACCACAGCAAACAGTGACGGATGAGCACTTCGCCAGGCTTCCAGGGGAGATCTGTGAAGCCTCTTCAATCAAGATGGGGTCTAACCTCACATATAGACGGGAATCCACAATCATAAAAGCTCCCATATTGTGTGTTTTTTTGGTACCATAAAATATTTACCAAAAAAAAAAAAATCACGTTTAACTGTAGTATTGTTGACAACAGCAGAAACCGAATGCATTTAAATTTCGTCGCTGTACATTAATCGGATGTCAAATTACGGAAAAAAAATTCACCCTGCTTAGGTTACCAGCAAGTCTGAAAAACAACACGATTATCTGTGTCCATGCTTCAGCGACAAATGCTTTTTGTACGTCCTATAGCAAACATTTTCATGTATGATTATTACGCAGTACAATCACCCATTTTCCTTTGTCTATTGATTTAAACAACCTTTAGGACTACTGTTGTTAAATTCAGTAATAAACAAGTGCATGTACTAAAGAAAAATGCTGTGATAATTACTCAGTCTGGGTGTCTAGTATTAAATATACACCATAAATTAGCTATAAATTTACTTTACTAAATACTTCAATACTTTACTAAATGAACGTATTTAAATAAATCACTAAGGGGGCTATGAACAAGTTTGTTATCCATTGTCATTAACATTTAAAATGTGATTCAGACAACAAAAGAATTTCTGATTAGGGTGACTGCAGATCATTTCAGCTGGAAGGACTATGCTCTTCATTGATGATCAAACATAAATGATATGCATGCTTAGTGCAGCGATAAACAGTGAATGCTGTTATTTCATATTGTACCTTTAAAATGTTTGGCATTTCAAAATCGAATAGGCTTGGCATTAGCGTGTTGAACCCCAAGTTGGGAATCAGGGGTGAAGAAAAGAGCCAGCACAGGTGGACCAGGCCCTGCCCATGTGTCAGGGTGGTACCAAACCCAGAAATTAGGCTGTGCGGGCAGTGGTCAGAATTAGCTCCGAAACTGGACACTGGCCATTAGTGCTGTGGCACGCAGGACTGCACTGCTTTGCTGTGGCCCCCTCACATGGCAGCCACGGCATGTCAGCTGCTTTTGGCGGCAGCCGGGCAGATGGCCGGTCTCCAGGGACGGGAATGCCGGGAATGAGCCACGCCCTTCTCCCCGGCACCCTGACGGTCAACTACTTGACCTCTGAACGGGCGACAGAGCTCACATACACTCCAGCCTGGGATGTGGGCTACCCAAAACCAGGACCTCTCCTGAAGGATGGATCTACATGGCCATTCTTCTCATATATGAAGACTACAGTGCCTGTTTAGTGACATTACACCATCAATCAAATAGTCCCTTATGACACAAAGTTGCTTCAATCTGTCAAATGTTATCAGCCCAAAAACAATACAAGAACAATCATTTGTTTACAATACAGGAACAAAACTAGACATCTGAAAGATGGGGATGTCAAAGTCCCAGGCAAACCTCAATGCTGCTGACAAGGGCATTTCCCATCATTCAATGAGATAGGAAAAGCATTTGTGGTGCCCAATGGAGACGTTTCTATGAAACCTGGGCTCCCTATACACTTTGGAGGCTATGTGAAAAGGGCCCCCCCACCCTCAGAAACCATGCTGAATGTGCTTTGGGTAATGACAAAGAACAAACTGAACAGAACAAACTTATGGCTGATTACAAGGACCCTACCGGCCTACAGTTGTGTGCTGCGGCTCAACTGTAGACCTCGGCAGCCGAACCAGAAAAAACAATTGAGCGTGCTGGTGTCTCGACACTGTTTAAAGAGCAAGCAACAGACCATAACCACAAACACTTAAAACCACATTCTAAATGCATTTAAATTTAAAAAAAATATAATAAAGAAACCACTACCGGTTGTGGCTCTCCTCCCCTTGGGAAAAAGGTGAGCACTAATGAAATACATGCTTTATTAGTCACAAGCCAGCGTGCTGAAGCATTCTGGGCAGAGACCGGGCGGCCATGCGGCAGAAGAGGCCTGTGACTCAGCATGCCGGTGGGGGGGGCAGATCTGGGTTCAGCTATACCACTAACCACCAGTCTCCCTTTCCAAATGAAAGCTGACCACTGCTGAGTTGTAACCGTGCAGGGAGCCGTCTGTGATGCTTCAGAGGAGTGTGATGGTGACTAAGGCAAGCACATCACAGCAAAGCCACTCCACACCCAGAGCGCAGAGGGGCACTACGCAGTCGGTGGGGATCTCTGGGCGGCGGGGCACAGAACACACATCTGAACACGGCTTCCTAAGATATGTTCCCATTTCCTCAGTGCTTTTCAGACTCCACTGCAGATCTTGCAGGCGGATTTCCTACCAACGCTAGCCCCAATTCAGTTAAGGATTCCTAAAAGCAGTGCTGCGGCAATAAAATCGATTATCTGATTCTTAGTTGATTCTCATAATAATTCCTAAAAATTAATTCGAACATCCAAAGATCAATTACACCTTTTAACACTTTCAGAGTCCAGATGGGCATTTTGAGGTTTAGGTGTTAAAGGGTTAAAATCTTTAATCACGCGCATCGTGAATTCAATGACGTGACTGTAGGTGATGTGAAGTTCACCGGGAGAAAACTGTATTAACAACATGGCGTCGGACACTAGCGATGCTTTGAAAACGCCCGTAACTTTAAAAGCTACGATCTGGCAGCATTTCGGGTTCAGAAGGAACAGACACACAGATGAGCTTAACAAAAACAAAGGCGATTTGCTTTCCCTCTGCAGTCTAGGGGTAGGGAACACACTTTCACTGACTGGGGCAAGGTCACATTTCATTCAATATCATAAACATAATTCATAGCAAATAAATGATTTCTTATATATTTGTTTTGGCATTAAACTCATCTTTCTTAGTGTACTTTGCAAATATGTCAGATTTACGTTAAATTTGTAATTTGACATCAAAAGTATCAAACTTCATTAATTTGTGGTTGAATGTCAATATAATACTACGTTGCACAATGACACAGTCATGCAATTAAGGTAACAGCTTAAAAAAAAAAAAAAAAAAAAAACACGTTTTAGAAACATTGACCCAAATCGATATCGGATCGGAACAGATTGGATCGAATCGTGATAAGCGATTCTAAATCTTGAGAATTGGAATCAATACCCAGCACTACCTAAAAGCACTCAGAAAAAAAAAAAATTTATAAAAACTACAGCTTGTGTGTCGAGGAAGACATTTTCCCAAACCAGTGGCAGAAGCCAGCATGGCAAAGACATACATACATTAGGGGCTTCTCCGACACGCCAGCAGAGATGGCGGTTTCCGCGGTGACAGCTTGGGCGGAAGATGACTGGGACTTACCAGAAGGCTGTCCGAAGCCAAACCCCGTGGAGGAGGTGGTTGTCGGGGCTCCACTGCCGAAGACGGATCCCTGGCCGAACCCGGAGCTCTGCTGTCCAAAGGCGGGAGCCGTGCTCTGTCCGAACAGGCTGGCGCCGCCAGACGTGCTGCTGTTACTGGCACTTATCTGCCCAAAGGAGAAGGAGCTGGCCCCTCCGGAGCCGGACGAGCCAAAGAGACCATCTCCGCTGCTGGAGGCCGGAGCGGCAGCAGCAGTCTGTCCGAAGCCGGGACTCGATCCGAAGGCCGGCTGGCCGAACCCGAAACCACCGGAGGAGCCGGAGGCAGGCTGACCGAACCCGGCCACCTGTCCAAACACGGGTTTCCCAAAACCAGAGGTCCCACCGCCGAATCCACTGGAACTAAAACCACTGGAGGTGGTGGTGGTGGTGGTGCTGACCGAGCTCGCCGGCTGCCCAAACACGGAGGTGGTGGTGGGGAGAGCACCAGCTGTGGTGGAGCCCAGACTCGGAGCCGGGGTCGTGACCGGCGCCACCGTGGAAACGACAGGTGTGACAGCACCGACGCCAGGGGTGGTGGAATTGGTGCTGACCGCAGGCTGGGTGAAGATGGAGCCCGGTTTTTCAGACACAAGGGCCTGGCTAAACGGCCCCGGCTGGATGGAAGCCATGACTGGTGGTGCGGTGACTGCACTTTCTGTGACCTTGACACTCTCGGTTGCTGGGGTCTGGGCTGCCGGAGCGGGTGTGACAAGTGGCGTGGGATTCTGGGAAGCTGCAGGCACAGGCGAGGGAGCCGGGGATGGGGGAGTTAGGGGCTTTTCTGGCACGGCGGCAGGGGCGGCGGTTTCCGTGGTGACAGCTTCGGTGGAAGATGACTGCGTGGCGCCGACGTCCCCAAAAGGTGAGGTGACAGAGCTGTCCAGTGTGGTCCCAGCAGGTTTTGGGATCTCAGCAACTGCAGGGGTCTCAGAAATGGCCACAGGGGGTTTGGTGCCAAGAGCATCCGTGGCTGCAGGGGGCGCTAGAGGGGCTGCGAGGAGGTCGGCGAACGAGGTGGGGGAGGAAGCTGGGGGCTGTGCTTCAGGCTGCGTCACAGAGAAGGCGGACTTGGTGCCAGCAGGGGGTCCTGGTTCAGGAGGTTTGAAAACCCCCCCGGAAGGAGCTGCCGTAGATGCGCCCTCAAATATGGTCGTAACAGTTTTAGCCAGCTCCCCTATTGCAAGTTCTTCCGCAGAACTGGCTGGTTCTGCTGGTTTACCCAATCGGAAGCTCAAAGGAAGCTGAAAGTCACCAGCTGCCGTAGTTACCATGGCGCCCTCAAATATGGTCGTGACAGATTTAGCCAGCTCCGCTATTGCAAGTTCTTCCGCAGAACCAGCTGGTTCTGCTGGTTTACCCAACCGGAAGCTCAAAGGAAGCTGAAAGTCAGACGCGGACGTCCCAGGGACGCCTTCGGCCGAAGCGAATGAGAAGGACGTGGGGCCGGCGGGTTTGGGGGCTTCCCTGGGCTCATCGTCCCCCTGCCCTACGCGGAGCCCCGAGAAACTGCCCAGAGTCTCCCCGGCCGAGCCAGACTTGGGCATCTGAGGATCCGTCTTTAAGGTGGCCGAGGCGGACGTTGCCTTAGCAGGCTCCCCGGAACAACTGGCCAAAACGGCGGGAGACCCGGTGGACCCAGGAACGGGAGAAGTAGACTTGGGGACGAGACTGAACGGAGCCTCCGGAGCAAATACCACCTTACTCCCACTGCCAGGAGCGAAGGAGAACTTGTTTGATGGATTCACATCCTTTCCTATCAAATAAGAAACAAGCCCGTTTACCCATCATTCCATAACCTTAAGGTCTTAACCAAATGCAGAGTAGCTTTCACATCAGCACAGACATACTGTACCGAGAGGCGCTCCTGTCCCATGTGATGTCAGTGTCGTGGTACTTAATGGTGAGAAACTAAATCCACCAGCAGGCCTGTATATTAAACAAAATATATAAAAGTCTACCAAACTGTCCTCCAAATCTTAAACGCATTGAAAAAAATCTATGCATTTCGGGAGAGAATCTCCATGTGCCAATGTGTACCATCACAGAGGGCACAACCAACAGTACTTACATGGCAGAGAAAGTGAAGACCTTGCCCGTCTGCTCGGCACTGGGAATAAGGGCGGAGATGGTGGCTGGCGTGGAAGTAGATGCAGGAGATGGAGGGGCTTCCGGTTTTGGGGGTCCACCTGAGAAGGGATGAAAAGGCTGCGTGAGTACCATACCTGTACAGGAAAGTTCTTTACAGTTGACCATTGCACACCAATAGATCCGAACACGATCATCATTGCGGGTGTCTGACATCACCCAGACTTCAATGGTTGCACAATGTAGCGGCTCACCACTAGTTTTTGAGTTAACCCTCTGGAGTTTAAATAACACTGATTGTGTCATATACACATTTTAAAAACACCCTCAGAAACAAATGGTGGATGGTCCACTTTTTAAATATGTATAGGTAGAAATTAAGTATATTTTTAGTTTCATGATACGAATAGAAAGAAGAGTGAATGACTGTAGGGTCTGCGTATCGAAGCAGCTCTGATCGCCTTCCCACTTGCAAATCGCGCTATTCGCATGATAACAACATGATAATCCTACAGTTAGTATTGGGTAAAGAAATATGTGAATACGCCCATTGTGACTAAAATAAACAAGAGCACATGTCTCTGTAGCGTTTACACTGATTCGCTACAATATGGCACACGGATACGTCTCTGCCTCCAAAGCTCTGCACCAATGTTGGCATTTTCAGCAGTAAAGCTCATGCCTGTGTCCATGGCTCAGTGTGCTAAGCCTGTATGCCTGTAATCATACGGTCGCCGGCTCAAATGCAGTGTATTTAGAACGCGAATGGCGATCTTCAGCTGAGAGCGGTACTATACACCCCAAATGCAGGTAAAACAAAGAAAGGTGATACAGTTTGCTTTTTTTGCCTATTTAACCTAATTTTTAACACTTTAATACTTCCGACAACGGACGTTTTGTAAAGAAGACAGATTACGGATTTATTCAGTGTTTTTTCCTGATTCTACATAATGATTTCAGCAAGATATAAACTGAAACACACAAGAAAGATACGCGGTCAACGATGCCCTCGTCCTCAGAACGTTAATAGTAACTGCATCATATTTATCGCTTTTTAGATATGGTCACAGTTTTTCATTTCTCAAACTGTGAAAGGGGTTTTATTGTTGCTACTTTTCTTGCGTTTCAAACTGCCGTTCCAAAGTGATGGGTGTGGGGTACAGTGACATTCCAGACTGATGGGCCATTGACAGCATGCAAACTACTACAGGTGTGGGGACACCTGTCTCAGCAATATTCTTTGTATAGGGCACTGACTTTGAGAAAAAGTGTGTCACTCTAAAGTTCTAACACTTTAATAATCAAACCACATAACATTTCAGAATGTTTCTTTCACCTATATGTAGCCAACCCCTGTATCTATAAGCTTCAGAGCTCGAAAGTCTGGTCTACAAATGTCTATGTGATTTTTCACAATTTTTTTTTAAATTATTTTTACAATTTCTCAGCATAGGTTTGAAAAGTATGTATTTAAAGTTGATTTCAACAAAAAATAAACCATTTTAATTGGTCTCAGATTATTGGTGCTGCGTTTGTGCTGAATAAAAGAACACGTAACACTTAGGGATAAATGTTTTTTAGATAGGTGAAATATTTTAAAACGTCAAGGCATGTCAGACTAGCCCGAAAGCGGCTGAGAGGCCTCAGACTCCTCGGGGTTAATGACATATTGTTAGAGCCCCAATTCCAGCCAGACTTACCAAAGACAAAGATAGGCTGAGAACTGGATGAACTCTCCCCTGCTGAGCCAGACATTTTCACACCAGGGGCGGAGTTCTAAGAACAATCAAGAAAATATATACGCAGATGAGTAATTTGGAATTATGAGGACAGTTTGACAGGCTATGGTCAACCGCACAGGTTACACTGGAATGAGGACCAAACAACATGAGGGTGCGGCACTGCAAGGAGATGAAGCTGGAGGACGGGGCAAACCAGCTCTTACCCGTTTGGCCTGATTCGTGGCTGTAACCGCCAGCATCTGCTGAACCACCTGGACAGCGGACGCTGGGACAGAGGCGCTGATGGGGAGAGGGAGAGAGAGCAGAGTTTCATCAAGGTCGGAGTGCATGAGTGTAGGGGGTGCCCAGGACACAAATACACACACACTTGTATTCGTATCATTGTGGGGACCCATTCATTCATTTCTACGTGCATAGGTTGTGTCACATATTGTGGGGACATATGGTTTCCACACTATAATATATACATCATACTCATTCACCACAGGAAAATGGCAGCCCCTTAGCACAGAAATCCATATGTGGTAATACTGTAGTAGTTGAATATAGTGCTCTGGGAATCGCCTGCATTATGCGTTTTTAGTGCTTCCGCTCATGGACACTAGAGGTCCCTCTAAGATGCCCTGGTCCCCTAAGCAGCATAAAAATGGCACACTCCACCAGCCAGGAGATGCAGACGGCTGAAATTAAGCAGGGCCGTGACCGTGCTTGTTAACAGCTCTTAACGGGCTGAGCCACCCTAGGGGGGCCCTAATAAATATTTCCAAAGACAATTCTTTACATTTAAGGCAGCATTATGAAGGTTATTTAACACTTTTTGAATGAAAACCCCTCCCTCCCTGGGTGGGGCCCCGACATCTGCGTGGACTCCGATTGGACACGATTTTCCGGCAGTAAAGAACGGAACACTGAAATCCAAGCAGTTCCAAGTGCGTCCTTCATGAGGCTAGGGTGATGGGGGGGGCTCATCTGAGGAAAGCCTCGTCAGGCAATGGGAACCAGAGGGCCGGGGGTTAGGCCAAGGCTGGCCAGCAGGACAGAGTAACGAACACAGGTTCCAGCTGCTGCCCACTGTCAGGTTCACAATCAGCACCGTCCCTCCCCAGAAATCACTGTCAGCCCCCATAACATCAGGGCATTACCCACAAGCTCGAGAACAACACATATGCGGGTCATTTTAAAAACAGCGCGCCTACCCCCAACCAAAGTCCAACTGCGCTACTGAAACCTGCATGGGGGCGATATTATGAAGGGGAAAGCTCTGCAATGGCCGTGTCTGGATTCAGGGTCTGCTTCCATCCAACGGGTGGCCATGTTGTTCTAGACTGCGTTTGAAGGAGCCTTCGAAACGGGACAGTCGTGTCTCGTCGCTGTGATGCATTCAGACATCAAATGTAGCCTTAGAAGGATGCGGCCCCTGAAGAGAAGCATAGCCAATATATGCACAAGCAGGGAGCCCCCCTGCCAACTGGCAGCTGCAGCAGCCTGGAGGTGCAGCCCATTTCATTCCAGGCTGATATCACAGATCAATGGCTTGACAGGATATGGAAGACCAGGCTAGTAAAGGGATTGGGGGTGAAATCACACCCCCTTTCACTACCACAAAAACCAGATATTCTTCCCTCTTCCTATTGCAAAGCTCCAGTTAAATTAGTATCAATTCTCTCCGCATAACAACTTGCCCAGCTCAGTGTGAGAGTGTTGCAGACCATGCAAGTGAAGACGTGTTAATTACATACTTTGACAGGGTCACCACGTCGCAGGCAGGAGGCTGGTGTGGCAGCCAGCAGCAAGCCGGGCACCCCCACCGAGTCTGGGGCCCCAAAAACGCCAGACCACTTCTGGTGCTCACATACGGCTAAGGCTAATAAACGCCCAGAAGCCCACAGCAGCACCATGCAACGGTGCTCACTTATACAGGAACCACAAAGTCGACCGGAACAAATTGAAGAAATGTGATTACAGTCCTTGCACAGGGACGCTGGCCCATAAAACCGTCCAAGACCTCACCGAGGAGTCTTACGCCCGGGTTTCCAGCCGCCAGGCAGCCAACTACCCGGCTGCTCGCCTCTACGAGACCATGACAATCTGCCACAGCTACAACGGCACAGGCGGAGAGCACAGATGTTAAACCACAAATGAAAAGGAAGAGTATTTCCCAGGAAGCCATGGCTGAGAAGAAAAAAAAAAAAGGGGCTGGTCTTTTGACACGATAGTTAATCATGCAAGATTTACAAAGTTTCACTTCCTTGGGAAAATGTCATCAAGTAAATTACACCTGGAAATCTCCATTTATTTTCATAGTACACAAAAGATTTTTTGATGACTGGCTGCCACGTGCCTGTAACTAGACAAACATGTTAATGCATTAATGAAATTTAACAATGACTTCCTTTTAACACCGGTAGATTAGCACAGTGCACATGCCCAGTGTTTAGAGGTTAATCTAGACCCAGTATCAGTCTTTTTACTTTATTTTTTGCTTACAAATCTCAAAAGCTTCCATTTTTTCCCAACCTGTTTGTCTAGTTCAGCAGCTAAATTAAATTAGACTGCACATCCTAGGTGATGGTGGAGGTCTCTCTCTCCCTCTCACACATACACTTATTGTTTAAGGCCGCAGTCAGCATGGTTGTGGGAGTGGGTGTGGCATGTTTAAAATGAACACAAAGGGCACTGACATCCAAAGAGGGCATGAGAACCGAACTCTGCTGTGTAAAGCATCTCTGGCAGTCATGACCGACAATAGCTTGGCGTGGAGGCGCTCCATGATCAGAAGCAGCCAGGATCAAATAAAAATGGCACATTGGATAGAGCCCAGTTGAAACGCCATTTGTGTCAAACAAAAATGACAACCCCTACACACAGGGTGCACCTGAAACCACAAACCTCAGTATGTACTGAATTTTGATAGAAACATACTATTTGAGTGGTAATGCAGTACATACTATATGCATTAGAGGTCGACTGATCGGGGCGATATTTATCATTTTTTAATGCATCGGCATTGGCCGACATCCGAGTGCACTACGCCAGTTTACAGACAGGCACGTTTGCGGACAGCCCAGTGTTATTGTCGCTGTGGAACAAGTGACCCATGCTGCCTTGTGCAGGACCCCAGCCAGAAGTTTTGGAAGAGTCCTGGGAGGAAACGATAAGGCATCAAATTTTGATCTTTCAACGACCCATTTATTTAACTGGTTTGCTATGAAATGTTGCTTTAAAAGAAAATGCGAGCACTTTTGAAAGAGAACGTGAATTACGCTGTCGGGAACTAGGGTAATGATAATGAGCCTTCAACCAACTGTAGCTTACAGGTAACATTAAGGATTATTGATTGACAGTTATTTTGTGTACTTGGTGGGCTCACAGGGCTCATCAGTTCTGTTTGTTTTTTCTTGTGTCGGAGAGTTTCACTCTGCGCCGATCACAGATGGCACCATACTCGGAGCTGCTAAGAACAACGCACGGCGGAGAAATGCGTTTGTTCGAAAGCATGGTTACCATTCACTTGGACTGAAGCTGACAGTGGTCCTTCTGTGGAACATTTAAACGCAGAAATTCGAACAATGTCAGACGTCTAGATAAAAAGTGCACGACTTTCTGCAGGTTAGACATGTTTAATTAGAAAACTTTTATATGGGCTTATACGATGATGTCACAATCACTAGGGGCATGTGTTGTTGCATACACGGCAGTGCAGTACGAAAAAGTTATTATTTTCTGCGGTCCCTCGGTTCTGATTGAGTTTGGCTTGTAAGCTGTCTGCTAACAAACAGCCTGTTAGTTAAAGGCTTTGGGCCTTGTACACTAATAATCATACCATGATGCACTTAGTTAATGGTGTTTTTTTTTTTTTAAATGTATTAGAGTAATTGTTTTAATGTGCATGGAATATTGAAATTGTAGAATGCATTGAAAAGGAAGGCACTATAATAAAAATGCTAACCTTGCATTTTTCCTTCTGCTTACAACTTGTATTGTGTTATTTAAGTTTATATTTAAAATTTACACAAGTCAGTATTCAATAAAATGCCAAGTTGAGAATTTTAGTGTATCATTTGTTTAGTGTGACATTTTATCATGCAAATAGAGGGGAAAACGTCCAATTTTCGGACAAAAAAATATCGGTAGCATATATCGGCCGACCCTGACTCTTAAATACTGGCATCGGCTATTGAAAACCCATATTGGTCGACCTCTAATATGTATGCATGGAAACTGCATGCATACACTCTGACAAACTGAGCTCGCCATCTTACTACCTGACTCATATGTCTACCAATGACGCTTGACCTCCACGAAAGTTAAAAACTAATAAAAATGATCAATCTTTTGGGGGGGGGGGGTTTGGGTTTTGTGATCATTTAATAAAAACCAGAAATACCAATCCCACCCAACCAAGTTGCAAAAAATTTTGGTGCCTCAACAATAATAAA
>JABFDZ020000118.1:4691516-4703075 GCA_019775955.2 Pollimyrus isidori
TGTTTCTTATATGAAAGTGGCCATAATCGGTCTGATTTTGTATAGGACATATATTGGACTTATATGAAACACACAAGCAATTCTGGCTGAATTAAGTAAGAAAAATATATGGTTGCTGTATATGAATCATACAGTTTTCTTTCCATATGGGTGATACCAAATCCCAATTTTTCCCTAATCAGGTCATTACAATTCCAAAGTGTGATAAATTTGTCATCGAACGACTGTGCTTCACAGCTGTGCTTCACAAATGTGTGCTCCATGAAGCAGCTTTCTGAAGATGGGAAAATAAAAATAATTGACTCCTACAAAGCATGGGAATCATTAACATATCAAAATCCTACATTTTTGGCATCAGATTCATTTTTATTTGTCAAGTACAAAAAGTACAAGAAATTTCTATCGATGTTGGTAGTGCCATGACTTCATTAAACACGCAATCTAAAAAAAACATTTAATATATAAGTAGAATGGAGGTAGTTAAAAACAAATGAGGTGATGCCTGAAATATTAATAAATGGATGTTAAGTGGAATTGTTGAAGTCAACATGTGATCTGGAAGACCAAGAAACACCCCTAAAAGAACTATTTAGAAGCTGATCATGAAGAAAAAGTACCTTGAACAACATACCCTGAAACCACTCAGAACCATCTGTCTGGGAAGCCTATCCCAGAGGCTACGGGTCCAGGGCAGGAAACAACCCTGGTTAGGGCACCAACCCATCACAGGGATCACCCAGAACCATTTAAAGGAAAAATGATTAAGGTTTTGAAATGCCCAGAATTCAATATTATTGAAAATTTGTGGGTGAATCAAATGTGGAGTAAATGCAAGATGCTCTAAGTGTATTTCTAAGTTTTAAGCATTCTGCAGGGAATAGAAAAAAATCCTAAAACAGGGAAATATTCTTAGTATGGTACAGGGAAAGTCTGTAGGCTCAGATTTCTGCCAAAGAGGGTGTTACAAATACTGACTAGAAGATTGCTCAAACTATTACATGTGCCACAGCTGTACATTAAATACAGCTGAAATGTGTCATGTTTAAGTTTCAGTGCAGATGTTGTGATACATTGTCCCAAACTTTTGCATACAGCTATATGAAATAGCCATTACACCTTAATTGAAATGCATTTATAAAGTTCAGTAATGTAAGTGGTAAAAAATACATTTGGTATATATGTCACAAGCATATGAATATTTTGTGCAAAGTTTTCATATTATGCTTTTCATTCTTTTCTAAAGCTTCATTTGACTCCTACTGACTGGATGTAAATTATTTAGAAAGTTCTAAATGTAATATAAGTAGAACAATATTCATCTTCTCTTACTCGATCCCAGTCAAAATTGAAAAAAAAGTTGAAAAACTAAAGGATGACAGGGAGACAGATACTGAAATGATGAGTTTTATTAGAGAGCAAATTCATCAGTATTGCATTTGGAAAAAAAATGAACAGGTACTGAAACTACACAATGTCACCCATAACTAAATTAGACAATTTTTGGTCATTTACTCTCTGATAACTGAAGTAGAGAGAAACATCCCAAATATTGGAGTAAAAGAAACAGGTATTCTATAACATCAACAGTGGCGTCTTGCTTTTTTTTGCTTGCGTTAAAAGGCGCATTTATTTTGTAAAGCTGTCGTTCTTTGTAAAGAGTTCACTCTCCTCCTGCCACGAGCCGTTGCAAATACCAAAACTTCCATCTTCCAGGATGCTGCGGGCCTGCAAAGCTGAGCAAATGTGTCTGCGGTACTCCTGGACTGTGAGGCTAACAAAGTATGAACTACGAAGACTCTCTTCTGTTCCCAGGGGTTTTGCTCATCTAGTCACCCAGGACAGCTGCCAGTACGGTAGTTCGGGACACAGGCATTTTAAACCAAAAGCTGTTTAGACTGCCAAGAGCCCAAGAATTTTTTTGTTGTAGCACTCCGGTAAAATATCCAGCTGCATAAATGGGTAAAACCGTAAGTTTCACTGTGCAAAAGCATCAGTCAAGCACAAATAACAATAATAATAGAACTCGTAATTAAATTTGAGTAAATCAGTCTCTACAGTGCAGACCTCCTTATCATTGTTCACAGACTCAAGCAGATGACGATAAACTGATCACCAAAAAAAAAAATATAGAAAACTGAGGACCAGAAAAGACTGGAACTGAGTGCCACAGGTGTTTGACATCAAGCATGGGCTTAGCAAAGCATGCCCATCGCAGGAACAGCCTTCCTCTGTAATGCTTTAAGACTCATCTCCTGATTGTCGACGGTCTTGGCCATATGCCTTTGAAGGCTGCCCCCCCATTTTCTAAGCGACAGCGTGACTGATGGTGAGTCTTCAATGAGCAGATTCAGCATGCAAAAGCCATCTGCATTGCAGCACACAATGGTGCATGCCACACACTTCAGTCTAGTGGACACTGAGGTCCGACCAACGGCGGCCGGTTCGGCGGGTGAAGTTACGCTGGAGGACATCTGTAGTCGTTGCCAAAATGGGCCGACGCTGGATGGCATGAAAAATTTCTTATTTAACTGGCTTCCAGTTGACGGCGGAGCAGAAACAAACACCGGGCCGACAGCACATCCATTCTCAGAGAGCAAAATATACACACATACAATGTGATAACACACGTCAGCATCACTGCCTGAAAAACCCAGTGAGACGGACTCTGAATTCCCCGTCCAGGAATAACAACAAGATCATTAAAAGCGATTTGGTATTGCTGTGTCCTGAGGGGTTTCCCATAATAACAATGAGCCAACCAAGCATCGCGTTATGTTTGCTCTTCCCCCTTCCCCTGTGACTGACAAAGGGCTTCAGCCTGGGTTGTACCAGGCACATTTACTTAAGTATGTCCGCTTTTACAAAAATTACACACCTTTCACCTGTTCTTTCCAACACTCAAAACCTTCACTCTATGACGGGTATGTTAGTGCCGTTCTCTGCAAAAACACAGTGGTCTCATTTTGGTGAAAACAACATTTCTATACATTTAAACCCTGTTTTAAACCTCACAACTCTGAAGACATTATAGAAAGGGAACAATGTGTGTAAAAAAACGTCACTACCCCTGTTCAGCGCCAACATTCACACATCATTCTCAAATTCTAGTGCAACATCATCGACTTTTCAATCATCAGACTGAAGTTTTCATAAAAGACACCGTAGCAAATAATAATAAAAAAACGTTTTAGTTCACTACTGTTAATTAAAACTTTAGAAAGAACAAGCAACACAATGTAGAAAAGGCACACAAATAAATCTGCAGGCTTAAAAGGCCTGAAAAAGAAAGGCAATCTCCAGAATTAACTATGAGTGACCTTGTTTGGGGATGGTTACTACACCACTGCTTTAGTGTCCATCGCTCCTTGATGTAAGTGCAAATAAAATTTGGTCTGTCTTTTTTGTCAACACCCTCCGTCACCCCTCAACGTTATAAGACTTGCGCCTTAGCACAACCACGAAACGTAACAGAAATGATACATTAAACCATAATTCAGTTATCTCTTTGTTGATTAAAGGAATTTGATCCACCAAACCACTAATATGTCTGTTTTAACCCCCAGAGATCTAGCTCCTACGTTGATCTATATGAGCTTGCCCATCTGAAAAATACATAATTAACTTCTGCGGCTTTTGTTTCACTGGGTTGGCGTTAAATGAAGGTATTGAAAGTACTTTCTTTTTGCACTGCTGAAGAAGATGTTTTAAAAACACAGACAGGCTTCTTTACACACTGCAAAATGTTCTTTGTGGAAAAACAAGCAGGACTTTTTTGTAATTAGAAGTGTCATTTCATCTTATATGGATTTCGTTTAAAAAGGGTGGAATGGCAGCAATTGGATACTGTGGAGAACAGATCTTTCCACAAGTAGATTCAAAATCCCAAAAATATAAGGCACTTTCTCACTCAGCCTTGCACTTTCTCAAAACCATGCTACAGTAAAAAAAAAGAACAACGGCAATACCACCTGGCTCATCACAATATGAAAACTCGAGTCCACCGTTAAAAGGGAGTGCGGTCTCCCGTCCTGGACAACAGGTAACTAACTACACGGTACACGGAACCTGCCCCGCAGAGCCTCCCCTTTAAAATAACACTGCGTGCAGATTACCTTCCACATCTGGGCTGGAGTGGACTGCAGGGTTGGTATGCAAAACAAAAAGTGCAAAATATTAAACTATCTGGGTAAAAATACAGCAGGGCTGATACTGCCACTTGCTGAAGGTTCGAGACATCAAGGGCCGGTGCTTTTTAACAACGGAAGACACTTGGCAGCCATTTCAAGGCTGCTGCACAGACCCGATAACTGCAAATGGCTTCATTTAGAAGGGAGGGAGAGGTCCATTCTTCCATCCTTTCCAAATCACCACTGTTCCCATAACCACTCAGAAACCAGAACTCTTAATGAGTATGGCTCTTCTGATTGTTCTCAGGCCGACAAACCACTACATCAAACTGCAAACACCTCTCTATAAAAAAAAATCACAAAGATTCCTGTAAACAGTTTCTGATGCTTTTAGTGCAATTAAAACCCTGCCAATCCATTTCACAGAAACAGGACTCGCTATAGTTCCCAATCAGAAAAAATCCGGAAATATATTTTAAATAGTATAAAACAGGCGCTTAGTCTGTTATGGCACACATTTACCAAAACTTTAAATAACGTACGTGCTTTTCAAATTCGGAAGAAGGTGATTTAAAATAACTTTCTGATGTTTCTACGTATTTTTGGACGTTATGAAATGTCTCATCGATTCAGAAATATCTGGGTCTTTGTTGTGGGCTTCCCAAACATGTAACGTCACGCTTAAAATAAGAACCATTCCTTCTCATATTATTTCAAGATCTTTTTGTACATCATCGTGGGACACAAAATAAAAAAGGCGACAAACGTACGAATGCAGCGCGCCTACTTATTCTTGATGCCCCATGCAAAGAAATATATATAACCATCCCAAGAAGCCGGGTTACGGGGAAAGTAGGCAAACATCGCCGGTGCTCCTGTCCCAAAAACCCGTCTTATTGATCCCCATCAAACATCACGTCATCTTCGAGTGCAAATGCGAAAAGCTAGCAGAAGTTACATTGCGGCTGTCTCTTTCCCATTTAATACAATAACAAAAGTTGGCATAGATTCTTGAGCCTCCAGCGTGGACGCGGTCGGCGAGACTCCAACCAACCATCACTGCACCCCGGTGACACAGAGTAACAACACTCCCCATATCCTCAATTTACCCCCGCCGGATCCAAGGTTTTTGTGGAAAAAAAAGTCTGTTCTATGACTCTTAACGATACGTGTTCAGGCAGCAGAAGCGCTTTAGTTTCTGTTTTTTGCGGATGCCGTAGCGGCTTGGTTGCTTTACTTCTCTACTCGTTGGGCATGCAAGCGGTTCGTGCGTGCTCCGGGGCACCGCGATGGCACGGGCCCTTCTCCGTGGGCTACCTGCGGGGGGCGCCATCCCGCGTGCAGGCCGTGCATCTGAAGGCATCGGGAGGAGCGTCCGTGCAGGTGGGCGCTCGCCGCCGTGGAAACACAGGCAATGCGATACCCTGTCAGCCCTAGGAAGCCCGATTCTCTCCGGGAGTTTCAATCGCACGGTTTCACTTTACTTTTTAGCGATTGCACATTGCTGTTAAAAATAACCAAGAAATTTCGATTCGCTCTGTTTTTCCCCTCAGTCTGGGTTGTTCAGATGTGTAAGATATCTCGTGGAATAATCCGCCTATCAGCTCAAATTTTAACATTCAATCGGCTTTCTAGTATTAATCGCACAAAAAATAGACCCCGTTTTCCATCATCGCTATAGAAAAATATAGCCTCTTTATGTTGTTTGTACATTGACTTTAAATTCCCAGGTCACCGATGTGTTTCATTTTCCTTCGTAGAAAAAAAACCAACTTGATATTCCACGAGCTCTCGTAAATTAGTTCTTATTCCATGTAATGGTTTCCTGGTTTTAAATTTGGGACGGTTAAAAGTACCAATCAGGCTGCTCCAGTCTTGTATGCGTTACTGAAACTGACAGGTGCGCTTTTTCTTAACGATGAGATAATGAGCTTCCCTTTATCAGTAGTGCTGAGTCAATGCATGCCCTGTCTAGCAATGCCTATGTCTGCCCTGCGAAACTGTGTGTGTGTGTGTGTGTGTGTGTGTGTTCTTGTATATGAAGCTCTGAGGGAGGTTGGGGGGGGTGATGTGTCACTGGCCATTTATTCGCAGCACTCCCTCCTCGAACTCCTCTACTTGCTGTCCCTTGGGTGTGGGAGACTTGCCACCTCCCGCCAACTCATTCCTGGGACCGAATGGTGCTGCCGCTGTCGACTCTGAATTCTCCAAAAGGGGTTCCTCCTCCTCTTCTTCCTCCTCCACTGCCTCCTCCGGCTCCTCCTCCCCGACCTGGGGCCCACCCAGTTCAGGCTCCGCCCCCGGGGTGGCGCTGGCCTCTGGGCCCGGGCTGCCTGCCCCCAGCTGCAGGTGAGTTCTGAGCGCTTCCTTGCGGTCGGCGTAGAGCTCACGTTCGAAGGCCAGGCCCGATAGTGGCTTAAAGTCGGACTCGTAGGGCAGAGGCAGGCCCACCTGAGCACTGCCCAGCGCCAGCCCCAGGCCCACGGCAGCGGCCCCCACCCGGTAGACCTCCATGCCGTCGGGCAGCATGGACTTGATCTTGGGAAGCCAGCGCTTTCTGACGCGCCGCGCGTTAGTGCACATGTCCGCCGCAATCACATTCATCTCACTCTCTTTGAAGTTGGGGGCGAAGTTCTGACAGTACACTGTATGGGGGGGGGGGAGAGGAGGCAATTGATGATGGTTATTCACCATGGTGATCACAGCCAGTCACCTGACTAGATTTTTTTGTCTTTGTGGTTTCCTTTAGAGGACTCTCACATCAGCAGAGACGGACAGGCAGCGGACGGAGCTTACAAATGAAACTCACGTTTGACGGCATTAAGCACGCGGCTGTCCAGAGGCTTCCTACTGGGGTCACTAGTGGACGAGCGGATACCTGTCCCACAGCTATTAGCCAGTGTGTTCCTAGAGTCGGCCACCAGAGGGCAGTGAACACATCGAAGCGCTGTTAGTGTTATACAATACAGTGCTTTTCCACATTTATAAAATGCAATTTAAGGGTGCTGTTCTCATCTGCACAAATAGCGATTTTTAACCCACTTTTAGGCCAATTTTAGACCAAAAGCATTACCAATCCAAAATAATCACACAGAGGTTGCCTAGATCTATGTAGGCTTGGCCACACTGTGAGTGGTGGGGTCGTCTCCGTACCGCAATACTCCCAATGCCATTTACCTGTCAAAGAATGTAGCCAGCAGGCGGCGAAGTAGCACCTTGTGCTTGATGCCGGCACACAGGTGGCAGTTCATCAGCTGCCCTCGGGTCATGAAGACTCCTGTACCTGTAGGGAGAAACACCAGGGGGCACTGATTCAGGAGCACAGCCTCTGGGCAGCACATCAAGCCCCAGAACATCAGCTTGCACTGCTGCCTCAATCAGAATGTAGTCAAAACCTGACTCAGGGGAGTTTTCTGAGGGTAGAATAAAAAATGATTGCTTCAGAAAGATAACCAATCAGATTGTAGAGCTGGTGGGTTCAAGCAACGAGAGGAGGTGGGACCAAGACATCTAATTGTTGGTCCAGCCTCCTCTGGTTGCTCCGACCCACCTCCTCTACAATCTGATTGGTTCAGAGACATAACCAATCTTTTTTTTTTGCCTATTTTTTTGTAAAAAAAAAACTCCCATCAAACAAAAACTGATTTCTCTATGTTGGGCCAACCTATAGATCAAGACTAACTTAAATGGGGCCTGGCCTATGTGCCTGTGATTGGAAGGTCACCGGTTTGAGCCTAGTTTCAGTAGAATACTCATATACCCGTGGGCCCTTGTGTACGGCACTTAACCCCCAGTTCCATGGGCAACACTGTGGGCAGCTGCCCTGTGCTGCCAATCTGGCTCTCACCAAGATATGTGTCTGTGGGTCATGGAAAGCAAGCTGGGGTAGGCAAGAAGAGAATTTCCCCACAGGGATCAATAAAGCTTAATAATAATAATAATAATAATAGTAATAATAATAATAAATAAACTCCATCCATCTAACAATCCATTCATCCATCCATCCATCTACCCACCCATCATTCATCCATACACCCATCTATCCACCTATCATCCATCATCCATCTACCAATCCATCCATCCATCCATCAATCATCCATCTACCCACCCATCATTCATCCATACACCCATCATCCATCATCCATCTACCAATCCATTCATCCATCCATCCATCATCCATCTACCCACCCATCATTCATCCATACACCCATCTATCCACCCATCATCCATCATCCATCTACCAATCCATTCATCCATCTATCCATCCATCATCCATCTACCCACCCATCATTCATCCATACACCCATCTATCCACCTATCATCCATCCATCCAATCATCATCAGTGCGCTCATAGTGGAAAGGCCCATAGTGCCTGACCGCGCTCCAATCTGAGGAAGCCAGGTCACATGGTTACAGAGAGCTTCTGCTCACTGCTACTTTTTTGCACTATAATCCACCATAAGATGTTCACAGAAACGTATAAGATCAGCAGCTGCAGTGAAAAGATGTGTAATATGTAATGTTTATAGCCGCAAACCCACCCTCCCTGCCCCTGATAACCACATCTGGCTGCCACTTTGTTGCCACATTTCCGTGAAGTGTGTCACGCAGCTTTTTTCCGGAGCAGTGGGGAGTCGACCTTGGCACGCTGTGCCACACGGCAGCCGTCTCCCTGCCCCCCGTGCTCACCTGCCACCAGCTCCAGCTTTTCCCCCGGGTCGCCCTCGGTGTACAGCTTGGGGTGGCAGCGGTATCCGATCTGGCTGACGAGGCTGGCAGGGAGCGCCACCTGGTCCCGGCGAATCAGCACGCAGGAGCGACTCTCCAGAGACACAGCCATGCCGGCCACATCCGACTTCTCCTGGACTGGGGGGGGGGGGGCGAATAAGGATGATGTGAGTCTGGGTCAGTCAACAAAAGTAAAAAATAAAAAAACAGGAAAGCTTACAGAGCACAGAAAATAATACAGGAAAACACAGGAGGGCCAGGAACAGAAGAGACAAACTAACAGAAGAGACAAAACCCACACGATGTGAAAATGCGGACCCTAACATGCGGACCTTCAGAAATGCCGGCCAGATTTTTCTTTTAAGTGGCTTCCGGTAAGTGACTGAAACGCAAACTGAAGCCATTTCAGAAGATTTCAGACCCCAAACACGGAGCAGTGCCACGTCCTCTGCACTTGAGACCTGTTTTGCTCCAGCGGCCCCTTGGCCACTAACAGACGATGGTTTTATTTCCTGCCTGTAACTGGTGGCTAACTGAGGATCTCACGCTGCCGCCCTGAGACACACATCCTGCTCTTTGCCAGCCCTCACAGGCCGGGATCGTAAGCCTGTCATTCTGTAGCTCATGTCCCCAGACCTTGTGTTTCTCTCCGAACTGACGATGTTTCGTGTTGCATCTGTATCTGCCCAGCCTCCTCCCTTAGCCCAAAACATGAGGTTAAGTTTCTGAATTGCTCATATGGTATGGCGTATGTGATCTGTGGTACTTGGCACTGGAAAAATGGCTATGGAAGATGGATGGATTGATGTAATAATTTGATGAATGGATGGATGTTTGGATGAATGCATTGATGAATGGTAGGATTGGTGGATGAATGGACTGATAAATCGATGGATGGGTGGATGAATGTTGAATGGATTGAAAAACGGATTGATGAATGGCTGGATGAATGGATGGTCGGATAAGTGAATGCAATGATGGGTGGAGAAATTGTTGGATGAGTAGACTGGATGGATATTAGATGGACTGATGAATGGTTGGATGGTAGATGCATGATGTCAGGTCGCCCGGTGATATTTACTGCTATAAGGGTTGGCTGTTCGCCCATAGATCTGCCCAAAACCCTCCTCGGTCATGGCATCGTATGGCTCTTCCTCGAACTCCTCGTCTTCGTTCTGGTAGGAGGTGGGGCTGTCAGTGGCGGGCAGGCTGGAGGCACCTGGACTGCAACGCTCGCCCGCGCTCAGGGGGTAGGGCTGTGCCCCTGGAAATATGGCAGCGGTGGCCCCGCCCCCTGCAGCTCCCGCAGAACTGTAGAAGATAGAGGGGCCCCGCGTCAGCCGTGCCCCTTTGCCGCCACTCAGCCCCTGCGGCCCGAGCGTGGTTTCGCTCCCTTCCAGCTTGATGCGGCGGGCAGCCGTGGTGGCGGGTGACCATGCAGGTGGGGGCCCCAGCACGCCGGTGGGTGTGGTGTTGTTGCTGGGACTCTGCGGCTCGGAACCTGGGTCCTCGGCGGCCGCTGTCTGCGAGTCACAGTGCGGGGAGTTAGCCTTGAACACCAGGTCCATACCCTTCTCCACGATGTGCTGGATCTGGAGATAGCCCGCTGTGTACATGATCACCAGCTGCTCGCTGGCCGCCATGGTCAGCTTGCCCGTGTAGCAGAAGGACAGCAGCTGCTGGAAGCAGGCGGGCGCCACCGACGACGGCAGCTCGAACTGCGCCTTGGAGCTGCCGCTGAACAGGTCGCGGAAGTAGAGGCTGCTGGCGGCCAGCACGGCGCGGTGCGCCTTGAAGGCGTGTCCTTTCACCACGATGGACACGTCGCAGTGCTGGCCCTGTAGCCGCTGCTCATTTAAGCAGCCCAGCACTGTGCTACCGAAGTTGGGGATCTCCACATGCAGCAGCTGGGACATGGTGGTGACTTTGGGGCTTCACAGGAGACACGGCCAGCTGAAGGACCAACCGCTGCAGAGGGAAGGGAAGGGGCGGGGCATGATAAGGGCAAAAGCCAATGTGGTTAGGCTGCAAAATACATGCAAATTATTTATTTTAGCTGACCGTTCTCTAGGCACAGCATCAAGAATCATTAGACAGGAATTCATTAAAGTTTTGGAAGAAACACCACAATCAGTTACCTTTTTCCTCCACTTTATATAAGGGAAATCCCGTAAAAACAACCAGAATTCATGACGGCACATGCCCGACAAGCTTGGGAACGGGACTAGAGTCAGGAGCGCCGACCAGCGGTTAAAGCACACGGTGGGGGCCCGAAAAAAAAGGTCACGTGTTATGTGCGACAGCTGCCAATTCCCCCCCCACAGCTGCAGAAAACTGAGCCCTGGTGAAGGTGTCAACCACTGCACAATCACATTTGCATATTTTCCTGCCCTAAACGCGAGTGTCATTATCACTCGCAATCGCAAATTTCTCCATTGAGCAAGTCTGCTGAGGGTTTCCAGGAATCCAGAGTCTGATATCTCCATCACCCCACTGCCCCGGCCCCTCCTCCCTCCCCCCACCCTTCCCTACCCGCCAGGGGATCTGACCTGTACCGTACTGGTCCTCGGAGTTGCCGACAGTAGCGGCGCATCCTGAACGCCACTGGAGTTGAAGAAGCAGCCGTCCGGATCACCTTCCTTCTTTCTGCCTCACTCCCACTCCCTTCCTCCCACACTAACACCCACCGCACCCCGGGGGGGG